>JARYHS010009186.1:145614319-145791845 GCA_031002005.1 Vandiemenella viatica | reverse complement strand
TTAAAGATTTTTTTTACTGTTTCGATCAACAAAACCGGTAGGAAGTGGTATCAAAGAACTTAGACAAACTTTGCAAAAAAAAAAAAACAATGCGAAACACTTATGGAGACTAGAGTTTTTAGCCTCGCTGCAGTTAGTTACCACTACTCTTGCCTCTGAACTGTCTCTTAAAAGGTCATTTATCGATTTCGGTTAGGTACAGAAGGAGATAGATGGCTCGTATTCAAAAAAAAAAAAAAAAAAAAAAAAAAAAAAAAAAACACGCTTTGTAGAGATAGTATTCATTCTTTTGCCCTTTAAGGGCCGAATTCCAACAATTTCCTTTTATAAAATATGGTGTCACCAAAGCGGACACCTTGGTCTTTTAAATGATACCTCATCTATCGATTTCGGTTAGGCATCAAGCGTGGCAAAAAAAAAGATTTTGAAATGATGATGTTTTTGTACTTTAAGGGTTGAAATTTGAGAAAGTTCTTTCTTAAAATATGATATCACCAAAACGGATAATTGAATCTTTAAAATGATAACTCATTTATCGATTTCGGTTAGGTATCAAGGGAGATAAATGGCTCATGACAGAAAATTGCGTTATACAGGGCGTTCGCCGGAAAACGCTACCCTCCCAGTCTGTTGCCGTCGGCAACTTGCTCGGTCAGTGGTGCCAGCAGTTTCCGCCACACGCCACCGTGAATCACCGCACTTTTTAACACCTCCGCTGCCCCAACAGTGCAGTGCAGTGACCCTTACATTGTTAAGAACGGTTTCTTTGCATTGTAGATAGTTTGTGACTTCAGTCTCTTATTAATCTGTACCGTGTTTGAGTGTGAGTAAAATTATGGTACGTTACAGTTTGCAACGAAGAATATTTCTCTACGATACATATGTGAAGAAGAAGTCGTTTAAAAAGTGTCGCAGTAAATTTCGTCGCGAATTTCCTGGCGCTTTACTGCCAGCTAAATCAACAATTCTGCGTCTGGTTAAAAAAGTAAGAGAAACGGGTTCATTTTTTAACAAAAAGAGACTGTCGGTCAACCGTATTCTCACAGAGGAGAAAATTGACGATATCGCTTTTCGACTAGAACAGTCACCCAAAAAATCATTAAGTCAGTTAGGGCAGCGTGTGTCTCGAAATATGTTCAGAAGATGTGAAATGTGCATTACACAAGAGGGTCAACACTTCCAGCATCTTTTATAAGGTAAGCTAATGAATTACGTCACATTTAAATGCTTAGCACACAAGTTTATGAAGTTTATGAAGCGTAATTATTATGAAATAGTCCGCGGCCGACGGTCGAACAATGGCGGAAACTGAGCGCTCGCTCGCCGGGAGCAGTTTCTTCCTTGTAGCGCTAACAGTGGGTTGCGTTTCCGGCGAACGCCCTGTAGAAATATTAATAGTTTTGCGCTTTAAGAGTTTGTGGTGCTCCTGGGAGTAAGGATTGCCAACAGTTACTATTACTCTCTATCATTAAAATTTTGTATATAAAATACCTTGTTCAATTTTGCCTGGGCGCCATGGAAAGAGTACTTCCAGAATTTTCAATAAACATTTAGAAATGTAATTATTTGTTTTATTATAAGGAAATTTATATTAATTTTTTATATACTGACACTTGCATTTATTGTTATCAACATAAGGAAAAATGATTTGCATTTACTAATACATATAACAAGAAAATTAAATATATATAATAAAAATTGATTAAATAAACAATGCAAAGACAGATCATGAACAAAGTCCGACTAACTCAAAATAAAATCAGAGAGTACAATTCTCTACATGTTTTCGCTTTCTGGTACAATGCACCAAACTTTGACTCGGTTTGTTCTGGCGGAATAAAAAATTGTGTAATTACCACCTAGTTGATGTTTATATTGTAGTCAGCGCTGTCCGTTATTCTGGAATTTTGTGCACAACACACACAAATCAAAATTCATTCGTCGCACTTGCTTTGTAACACATTCGATGATTATCCTTTCGAACGGCGTCTCACTGGCCAGCTGCAATCGTCTCCTCAAAACGAGGGTTTTAGCGTGAAACAAAAAACAAAACTTGTCTGAACTTATTATCAAAGAATAGTGTTATCCTTCCATGCATACACGCACACAACCGCTCTATACTTCTCGCACCACTAGCACGGGTGGACTGTCCCCACTGAAGGAATGTGCGGTTCCATTATCTTGTTTCCCATCTCCAAACACCTGCACTGCACTACAAAGGGTGCCGCGATGGTTGCACTGCGAAATAGTCTCTGCTCTCACACCAACCAACGCTTGCTAGAAAAATATGAAGATTCCGCAAGCGGACCGCTTCAAGTTCAATTTTGAAAAATTCTTTGTTTAAAATATGGTTTGACGAAACTGTAGACCTTAGTCTTTAAAATGATACCTCGTTTATCAATTTCGTTTAAGTATCGAGTGACATAAATGACTCAAGACACAAAAAACGCGTTTTAGAAACACTAATATTTTTGACCTCTAAGGGTTAATTTAAAAAAAAAAAAAAAATTCTAAAAAAAATTATGTGACCACAGGGGAGACCTTAATCTTTAGAATGATAACTCATTTATATGTTTCGATTAGATATTGATGGAAATAAATGGCTCGTGACACAAAAATGCGCTATAGAACAACTGATAATTTTTCCCTTTAAGGGTTGAATTTCAAAAAAAATAATCTTTCTTAACATATGATATCACGAAAACTGAGACATTACTCTTCATAATCCGACTTCATGTATCGGTTTCGGTTAAATATCCAGGCAGATAAATGGCTCGGAAAAAAACGCATTTTAGAAATATTTACATTTTTGCCCTTTAAGGCTCAAATTACGAAAAATTCCTTTCTCAAAATATTATGTGACCACGGTGGAGACCTTAATCTTTAATATGATACCTCACATATTAAATCGGTTAGATATCAAGGGAGATAAATAGCTCGTGACATAAAAATGCGTTGTAGATATATTAATACTTTTGCCCTTTATGGGTCGAATTCAGAATTAAAAAAAAAAAATATGATAAGACGAAAGGGGAGACCTTAGTTTCTAAAATAATACCTCATTTCTCGATTTCGGTTAGATATCAAGGGAGATAAATAGCTCGTGACAAAAATTATTTTTATGGAAATAATGTTAATTTTGCCGTTTATGGGTCGAATTACGAAAAATTCCTTATATGATGTGACCAAAGTGGAGACCATAAGCTTTAAAATGACACCTCATTCATTGATTTCGGTTAAGTATGAAGGGAGATAATGGCTTGTGACAAAAAAAAAAACTTATAGAAATGATATATATGATACTTTAGTAAATAAGATAATTTTTTTCCGAAAAACTCATGAGTACATTTCCAGAGAGCTTTTGCAGTTTGGACATAGGATTCGTTATTCAGCAGAGTCTTTCTCATTGAAAGCATTTTTTTGAAGTCTTTCATACATTGTGTTAACGCATTATGAGTCTGGAAGTGTAAACGACACAAATTCATTCAGAATTGACTTATAATACAAGAGGAGGAATCAAACAAATTAATTGAAATTTTGTAAATTGTTAGTCAGGAGGGTAAGAGCCTCATGTAGAAATTGGAAAATGCAAGGGGCAGCAGGCCTTTAGGAATAGGGCCGTCCAGGGAAAGAATGGACAAAAAGGGGTTCTACTGCTTACTTACTACCATGGGACAGGTGTAGGCCCTTTTCTGCAGGATCAGCTAGACAGCCACAAGTTCTTTAAAAAAAAAAAAAAGCGCTACATTAGGACAAGTAAAAGAGAATAAAGGTTCACTTTGTAGGAGCTTCACCAAGGACGATGAGGTAGTGATAATGGGATGTGTAGGAAATAGTATTGACAGAAACTCGAGTTGTAGTAAAGAGAGGGACATGAGGAAGACGTTGAATGAGGAACAGCATGCCAGGGGCGAACTCACACCGGTCCTAAGCTGGCATTACCGGTCACAGTAGAACCACGCTGTCAGGTGGGTAAAAGTCGAAAAGAAAGTGCTACTTGGGAAGCAATAGTTCCGTGTGTGTAAGGAGTTGTACCTGTGGACACAATTGGAAGGCAGAGCTTCACTAGGCATGGCCAACACATAAACAGAAGGGTTACTTTCTGAGTTGTTAGCTAAGCTTCCAATGATTATGGGGTCAGGACTTCAGGTAGGGGCTACTGGAGAGGGGGTGGACCTAGATGAACTAGAGGTTACTGATTGTTGATCCACGACGGGAAAAATAAAAACCCTAAAGAAATAGTGAAGCTACTGACTCAATAACTGACGGGGACGAGGACGGCCAGTGAGCAGTGCCGGCTTTAGGGGTGGACGACCCAGTCGGCCACCAGGGGCGCAGGGTCTGAAGGGCGCCGCGCGTGCTAGCTTAACTTAACCATTTACCTTAAATACCTATCTCTATCTATCAAAAGAAAAACTAAATGCAGCGTATTAACTTTAATGAACTTATCTCGTAGGAGTGAGTATGCATAGGTATTCTAACACGACCTGTCATTTTGTCACTTGTCATATCCCTCACTAACTAAAGTAGAACGAAAGAGACGCATTCAGCGACAGGCGAGAAATGGTAACTCGTATCAGGCGTCCTGTATTATCCTTTCTTCGATTTCTACTTAATCGTTAGTTCACAAGCAAATTAAAAAAAATCGAAAAACTTGTACGTTATCTATAACTTACCTATGAATTGTTTGTTTATTACTTGCGCGGTAGTTAGATTAAGTTATCACCAGTATTGCGCCCAAACGCCATTTATAATTCGTAGTCGGGGAAGTCCCTGTAGAGTGAATGAGCTTAGAATAACAGGCAACACTTGCGGAGCAATTGAGCAGTTTTATTTGCGGGGAAGTCCCAATAAATATTTTTTTGAAGTGAGTAGTTCGTAATATAAGTCGTTAACGAATAATGAAATGATAATAGTTCATTTCATTACACTTATAACAAAATATTGACTAGCACGGTTCAGTATGTAGTAACCTAGTGAGTGGTGATAAATAATAGAGTTAACTTAGACGAAATTGTAAGACTTTGGACGAAGCTAAACAGTTAAAAAGGAGATTGTGTTTTACTATTATTACTTATCAAACAATTATATAGTGACTGAAGCGAGTATCGTGATATTATGTTTTGGTAAGTATGAACATTTTTACCTTTCAGTTGCATTTTTTTTTCCTTATGGCTTTACGCCTTGTCGACGTCGAGGTCATTAAAGAGATGAAGGACTGGAACAAGGAACGGGAGGTATATACCCATGGCCTCTTGAAGGAAGCATCCCGCATTCCCCTGAAGTGATTTGGGGAAACCATGGAAAATCCAAATCTGGATGCCCGACGGGGAATCGAACCGCCGTCCTCCAAAAAGCGAGGCCAGAGCGTTAACCACTAACCTACCACGTTCGGTTTTTCTGTTGCATTATCAATGTTTTTTTTCTGATTACATTTACTTACAGATTTTTTTTTGTTATAAGTATAATATTGTGATCGTGAAATAGAGTAGTGCCCACACTTGATGAATTATGGCAGAAAATAAAGAAATAATTTAAAAAAAAAAGCTTTCTGATTCAGAAAATCGTAGAAGAAAAGCTGAAAAAGACAATGTTTTTGAACAAACTAATAAAACATATGACTATTAATAAATGCTTGAAAGGAATTTCAAAGGCGAGTACTTCAGATATCGAATCCTATCTCACCAGTTTTACATCAGAATCCGAAAGCCAAGTAACGGTAATTTTCTTTAGATTCTGAACAATTACACTAAAAATACACACTCATCTATTCAAGGTGACCAAATCTGACCAGCTCCATTAAATCCTTACATGATCCGTCTGAGTAGCCTCCAGATATGACTTCTCTGGCTGATAGTATCAACATACATGGAATAAAAGAATACCATGTTTCTGTTGTAGCTATGTGGCCAGATGCACTTCATGCGAGGAATATAGATCACATTATTTTGTGTGGACCCTTACAAGTACATTTAAATAATTTTCCGAAAGACGAAAATGGGCGTCATTTCTCTTCAACTCATTACTCAAGAAAGCTTTCAAACGAAGAAACTATCAGACGTCGGTGGTTAGTTTATTCAGCATCAAACGATAATGTCTTTTGCTTTTGTTGTAGTACACTCTCTGATTTAAAATAACTACAAAGTTGACCACTACTGAGGGCTTCAAAAATTGGAAACATTAATGAGAAGATTCGAAAATGAATGAAAATAGTCCTGCACATAAAAAAGCATTTATCCAATGGACTGAACTGGATCAACTATTGACAAGGAAGAACAGAGGGTGATTTCTAAAGAAAAAATACGATGGAACAATGTGCTTCAAAGGTTGATGCACATAATCTTCTATTTGGCTGAAAACAACATGGCACTCAGAGGGTCATCCAATAAGTTATTTACTCCAAACAACAGATAATTCTTAGGCCTGGTACAATTATTGACAAAGTTTGACACTATCATGCAAGAACATGTTATACTGGTAGTGAACAGTGATTTGGCTGGCCATTATAGCGGCAAAAATATACAAAATGAATTTAAAGAACTCATGGCATCAAAAGTTGTATCTACAATAGTACCCCGCACAAAAGATGCAAAGTATTATGCAATCATAGCTTATTGTACTCATGATATAAGTCATAAAGAGCAACTTTCAATTTACATTTAGATGCGCCGACATAACAGAGAATACCGTAAGCATATAAGAACAGGTTATTTCATTTTTACAAATAGATGATACAACGGAATGCAGGTCTCACAGAAAACATTTTCTGATTATGACCTTAGCATTAATGACTGCAGAGGACAGGGTTATGATAATGGCGCAAACATAGAAGGGGTAAATAAAGGTTGTACAGAAAAAGATTACGCTAGCTTTTTTTTGTACCAGGTGGATGACATAGTTATAATTTAGTATTATATGAAACGTCAAAATCATCGGTAAATTCGCTTAACCTCTTCGAAATTTTAACCAAAAAAAATGTTTAATTAATTTGCAGGATCTGTAAATAGATGGAAAATTTTGACCGATCATTTGAAAATACAAGCCCTAAAAAATTTAAGTAACACGCGCTGGGAAGCTCGAATTGAAAGCGTCAAAGCGGTTGATTATCAGTTATGTGAAATGATGATTGGCCGATGTTACCAATCAAAAAGATGCTACGACGTCACACGAAGCGACCACGCTGCCAGGACAAATAAAAGATTTTAACTTTATTGTTTCTCTTATAATAAGGTATGATGTTCTTTTTCAAATTAAAGTTATGAGCAAAGCAACTTTTGTAGACTTTACTGAAATGCTTGATAAATGTTGCTCTTATTTCAAAATACATGGACAAGCAGGTCTCGAACAAGCTATTATATCAACTGAATTAGCAGCCAATTTTCAGACAACAAACGCGACTAACGTAGAGGGTAGATCGGGTGAAGAGAACCAATAACTGATCAAAAGAACTTGACGCCGAGTTTTCAAATGTTCTTTTGGATACCGTACTTATATATATGAAGGAAATATTTCAACAGATGCAAGTTTTTCTGTCACGTGGAATTTCTTGTTTGACATTAAAAAAAAATCAAAATAAAGATGCGACATTGTTCTGTACTGCAAGATAAGTTAACGGTCAACTTTAAATCTGATGTTGATGGAGATTTGTTGTGCTATGAAATTTTAGGCCTGCAACACTATCTCGACGACAGTCAGGCAACACCTGTCGAAACATTAAACTTGATCAAAGAGCACAATCTTCAAGAGTTGCATTCCAACATTTGGATATCGCTGTGTACTCTGTTAACATTACCAGTGACTGTTGCAAGCGGCGAACGCAGTTTTTCAAATAGTTTGGCATCGCTGTCTATTGAAAATCAAGTTGCAGAAAACCTAGCCTTTGGGAGTCAGAGAGTTTGCTGACAAAAAAGCTAGAAAAATAAGACTTCAGTCGTTTTTTACTTTTCGTATCCTAACTGGCAGACAATATAGGTACATTGTTTTGAGAATGAATGGTTAAATATTTTATTATTAATAATAATAAACACATGTTTGTTGTATTTTATTAATTCAATAAAAAATATGGTGTAAAATTCAAAATAAGTTTTTTTAATTATAATCAAAAATTATAGGGCGTCAAATACATAACTCGCCCCGGGCGCCTAGATGGTTAAGGCCGACCCTGGTGGTGAGTATAAATGTTGAAAATATCACAAAGCCAGTAATAAGAGTGTTACTGGTGAACGGTAGAAGTATAATGAACAAGTAATAGAATTTGCAAACAAAATAAAGATACACGAACCACAAGTAATTATAGGGGTAGAGTATTGGTTTAAACAAGAAGTACTAGACAGAAAGGTTATTCCCGAAGGTTATAGAGTGTAGATCTATCGCAGAGATAGGGGAGAAATTTGTCGAGGGGTATATACGGGTTAGTAAAGACTATTACAGTTCACTGGTGTTTATAGATCATGACCATAATTTCCTTGGGGTAGATTTCTGGATAGAGCCATAGCAAACTGTATATATTCGTAACTGAGTAACGAGTACATCACATAAAGCGAAGTACTAAAACTTTACTCATAAATTCATTTCGTTACTCGCACCGAGATTGGTGGTTGAACGGTTAACTTTCTGGCCTCGTATTAATGAGGATACGGGTTCGAATCCCCGTCTGGGCATCCAGATTTTGGTTTTCCATGGTTTCATCAAATCACTCCAGGCGAATGCTGGTATGCTACCTGAAAAAAAGGCCACGGTAGAATTCCTTCCCGTTCCTTATACCAGTCCTTTCCCGCCTCAAATGATCCCGACGTTGACGAGGTGTAAAGCAGTAAACCAAGCCACACGCAGTTACCCGCATTTGTCGTATAGGTGACAGCATTATTCGATAAACAAACGAACAAGACGCTTCATTATTCATGCGAGAACTGAACGGTTCGCTCTAGAAACAAAAACGATTGAATGAATTTGAACGAGACAATGAACATTTGAACATCGTGCGTCGTAGGCATGTGCGCGTATTTCTAGAAATTTTGATTTGAATTTGTTTCATTACCAAGGAAAATGTTTGTGTACAAACATGTTGCGCATACAGTATTTTATTATAATTAATATTATTTACTAGTAGTTGGTGCCCACGACTTCGTTCATGTTTGATTGATATCTACCGACATACAAACACCATAGTCCACGATGTAAGACTCGAGGCTAATGCCACACATAAACACCAATGATCTGCGCAGGGTATTTATGGCTGCAAAGTGAAATATACGGACATACAAACCTTTGGTCGAAATATGAAAATTCCCTCAGTCAATTATTTTCAACCTTCGTATCTCCCACACCCCCACAGCTACCGACATACGACCAGCATAGTGCACGATGGGAGAATCGAGCTTATTACCACACACAAATATCAGTGATCTGTATTACATAGATGTGTTAACAAAGTGAAACATAAGGACACACACGTATTTGGTCGAAATAACATAATACCCTCGTCGACCACTTTGAACCGCCATATCTGCCACACACCCACAGCTACCGAAATGCAACCACCATAGTGCACGATGGGAGACTGGAGACTACTACCACACACAAACATCAGTGATCTGTCGTAGGAAGGGGAAGCGAAATATAGGGACACACATGTCTTTCGTCTAAATATGAAAATGTCCTTCGTCGATCCCTTTCAACCACCATATCTCCTACGCCCCCCCCCCCCCCACTACTGACATGCAACTACCATAGTACACGATGAGAGAAAACATTTTGACCACGGAGTGAAATATAGGGACACACATGTCTTTAGTCGAAACATGATGATGCACTCCGTCGACCAATTTCAACCACCATATCTCTCACACTCCCATAACTACCGACATGCAAATACTACAGTGCACGTTGGGAGAGTCGAGGCTACTACCACGCCTAAACACCGGTGGACTGTACTTGGTATTTCGGCTGTAGAATGAAATATAGGGAAACACATGTCTATTTTTTTATCAGGTCGACCACATTCAAGCACCATATCTACCACACCCCCACAGCTACCAACATTTAATCACCATAGTGCACGATGGAAGATGTCAGGCTACTACCACACACAAAAGCCAGTGGTCTGTAGACCTACTTGGTAGTTCAGGATGAAAGGTGAAATATAGCGACACACACGTCTACGATAGAAATAGGAAAATGCCCTAGATCGACAACTTTCAACCACCATATCTCTCACACCCTTATATCTACCGGCATATAACCCATCACAGTGTACGATAGATGACTCGAGGTCACAACACACAAACACCAGTGGTCTGTGCTATTTAGCTGTGGCATAAAAGTGAAATATACGGACACACGTGTCTTTGATCGAATTATAAAAATATTACTGATCGACTACCATATCTCCCACTCCCATACAGCTGCCGGGATTCGGCCAGTGTTGTGCACGATTGGGAACTCAATGCTACTACTACACACAAACATCAGAGGTCTGCGCTAGGTAGTGCAGGCTGCAGATTGAAATACAGGGATGTATATATGTGTGTGTGGAAATTTTATCGATGTAAGTAATTTTGACTATGTTAAGAGTTTTGTTTTACGTTAAAATTTATATTCTATAATTTGTAAACAACATATGGATAGATAATTTGAGACGGTTATTATTTTTTATGATCGTACCTTATTGAAATTTTATTGTTTTGAAATTAGTTGATTTTAGTGCGGTGTGGTTGTGATTATTCTTATGTAAGCTAAGTGTATATTCCGTAGGTTTCCTTAAGATCCGTGTCTAGTTACTTTGTTTTATCCAAACGAACGATGAAAGGATGTACTAGAGATGTTACGGAATGGGGTTACAAAACGTTGGACAGACCGTTGCTTGAATGTATCAAATATAGGAGTTGGAGGGTATGCAACGAATGGATGCTAGATTTGTCAATGGAAATTATCACAGAACACAATTAGTAACTGATATGATAAAAGAGCCGGAATAGTTTCATTGGCAGATAGGAGTAGCAGGGTCGCATTTAGGATGTGGTTGCCTAGGCTATCCCTGTGGTGTGGGCCCTTTAGAATCTGTAGGAGCCTAGGCTATAACTGTGGTGGGGGCTCTTACATATATATGTATTAATAAAACCATATGATTACTTATTATTAAATTAATAAAACTTTTAATGCAAAATACTGGATAATGTAATCATAGTAAAATGATGCTCGCACGTTCAGTTTTTCGACTGATGATCGATAGATAAGGTGCTGTCTATTGTACTTGTGTTGCAACCAAACACCCTCAATAAAGCACGCGAAATTGGGAACTCAAAAGTTTCAATAATAATATGAAAGACTATGCCTACATGTTAATATAAAACAAACGATAAGTGATAATTAAGATCACCAAAGCACGTATTAGGGAAAGATTAAAAACACAGTATTGATTATTCAGCAGGTATGTCAACAGGAAGACAGCCAAACAAATGTTTTTCCACTGCGCTCCACTAATCAGAGCCTTTCCACGCAAAACAACTGATATTCCTTAACGCTGAAATAAAGTTTTAAAAAGAAATAAAAAATGGCTTAGAACAACAAATTATCTAAATAAAAACGAATTAAAAATAGAAATAATATTGAATTCTCAATACACCTATTTCAATTATATATAAATAACTAGCTGACCCGGCAAACGTTGTTTTGCCATATAAATAACTTTCAAGTAATTTCTAGTGTAGACAAAAAATAGCTTACTTATTGTAAGTATGTATGTATGTAAGAATGTGTATATTGTATGTATGTAGGAATGTGGTATATGCGTGAAATAGGCATGGAGCGCTGTGAACGATGAGGGAATATAAAAATAACAAAACGTCTACATTTTTTGCCGCTAAAATTGCTCTTTCTGCAAGCCACTCATGATTTATGTACTGTGTGTGTACATCGGGAAATATTTGTTCAATGAGAGTATCTTGCGAATCAGCGATTGTGCAGAAATCGGTCGGTAATTTTACGTATCCAGTTTCATCTATAGCAACTTTTCCATCACCGATATCTAAGAGTTGTTTTGAAAATGTTTCAGCGGATGGATCTTGAAGCATTTGAACGCGCATGTTTACTTTTAGCTGTAATTTTTCAACATTACGCCACAATGGAGATGATTTTAAGCAAGCGTTGATCTCATCAGCGTATGTTGAACGTGGAATGACTGGAAGTGTTTGTCTGAAATCACCTGAAAGGACCAACAGAGTTCCGCCAAATAGTTTGTCGTTGTTTTTAATATCTTTCAATGTCGTGTTCAACGCCTCAAGCGAATGTTTGTGTGCCATAGTACATTCATCCCAGATGATAATTTTACACCGTTTCAGCACGGTGGCCATGGACGATTGTTTCTTAATGTTGCATACTGCGTCAGGGTTATTCTGAATATTTAGTGGCAGCTTAAATACTGAATGAGCTGTTCTGCCTCCATCCAATAAAGTTGCTGCAATGCCCGATGATGCAACGGCCAATGCGATGCCATTATTTGATCGTATTTCAGCAAGAATTAGCGAAATAACCAATGTTTTGCCAGTTCCACCCGGTGCATCCAAAAATAATTACTAAAATGGCTATTAAAAAATAAGGGTTGATCGTAGAAGGGTGAAAATTTAGGATTGTATGTATTTTTGTATGTTGTATCATAAAAAATAAAAATAAAAATTTTGTCTAAAAAATAAAAAATAATAATTTAGAGGTGGACTACCCTTAACATTTAGGGGGATGAAAAATAGATGTTGGCCGATTCTCAGACCTACTCAATATGCTCACAAAATTTCATGATAATCGGTCAAGCCGTTTCGGAGGAGTATGGGAACGAAAATTGTGACACGAGAATTTTATATATAAGATATTTTTTAATTTATTTTTTGTAAATACTTTCTTTCAAACAAAACATTAAATCTTGTACCACCCACCACTACTCGTTACATACATCGTTTACAGAATGAATTTATCTTATCTAACCTTTCGGATATGAAGGCTAGGGAATTTTAGTTCGAATAATGAATAATTTGCCAAAAACGTTGAAAGAGTTTATAGTTAAAATTTGTAAATGTAGGTGGATGCAGAAAAGGGGGAAGATGGGTGTTTAGGGAAATTGCCACCGGAGCATGCACTCCATTGCAATTTAATTTAAAGTATTGCAGGTGTACGATGACGACTTCAATCTACATTCATACGCCCCGGCCACAGAAAACTGCAACCATATATCATGGAGGAAGGAATATGTGGAGACGACGCAAGGGACCTTCACCACACACCAGTGCCACACACTGGAGTGAAACCGGGTAGAGAGAAGTGGGGTGGGGTGGCCGCCATATTGCTGGGCCGGAGAAAAACAGGAAAGAGCACAAAATCCTCGAGGAAATCATAATACCGCAATTTGATGATACAAATCGAAGATAAACAGTAAAATTTTTCGATATCTCGCTTAGTTCGCGAGATATAATGTCTCCAATTTGAGTTTGTTAGGATATGATGCGGACTGGACCAAAAGATAATTTTGCTGCACTTGCAGATTGGGTGTTTAAGTTTTTTACTAATCCTTGTGGTTAGGTTAAAACGCGGCCTGGACCAGAATAAACATGTCACCAAAGCCACAAGGAACTATACCTGTAACTAATTATTGATAGTTGATATCTAGAGAATAAGGGAGATATCAAAACAAAACAAAATACAACAAAAATACTCTTGCTTTTGTATTAGTTTCGTCAATTTACATGAGAATCAATCATCAAATAGCATCACCATGGACATAATATTGCTGCCCACCTCAACACACAAAATTCAATTTAAGTTACAGTTCTAGCTACAACATTGAAAATATCAGGATTCATAGTTCACGTAGCATAAATTATCTCAACTAATTTCAACATAAACCTTCAGTACAGTGAAATTCATCGTACACTTTCAGTGTAAACTGAAACTTGAATAAAGCCTGCAGAATACCATATTCACTGTGTCGCGATGTAAACATGGCCCGCTTAAATTAAATTTTCAACAGTTGTCTACAATAAGGCTAGCTTTTCAGGTGAAAAATAGTAACATATGCTAATTGTCTACACTACACCAACAAAAATTTGAGAACGATTTGAACCTATTGAGGCAATGAATAAATTTATAGCGAATGGCCCTAATGTTGCAGTTACCTGTCAGATACTTCAAGAACGATAATTACAAAGTGACTAACTGATGAAACGCTATTCCAGGTTTTTTCCTATCTTGTCTGTTTTTGCAACCATATGCAACAGAACTTGGCATTATAGAAAACTTTAGAACATTAGAAAATAAAATATTATCAGCAGCATACACAGTGCAAACAGCCCAATGTTTTGGGACTCCTATGGCCACCAGTGGCCGCCGCGCATGCGCAGTAGTGTACGAGGTTATTTTTATGAGGTTTCACCGATTTGGCGTTATTTCGTCTCCGTATATTCCATGGAGGAAGGAAATATATGGAGGATAAGTGACGTTAAATCTGTGAAGCAGGCTCTAAACTCCAGCGCATGCACAGTGGCGGCAGCGGCAGTATAGCGCTTCCAAACAAATGGGATGTTCATATTGTGTTAGATGCTGTGATTATTTCAGTTTGTAATGTTTATAAGTGTTTTATAATGCCATCTTGTGTTGCATACGGTTGCACAAATAGGCAAGAGTGGAAAGAACCTCGAATATCATTTCATAAGTAAGTTGAATTCTAATTATCGTTGTTGAAGTGGGCGGTACGAATTGCAAACTTCGCTGCCTGTCTATAAATCTTTAGCCATAGCTCTCAGTGGGATGACTTTGTTCTCAAATTTTTGTTGGTGTAGTGCAGAAAATCAGCATACCTTGTTATTTTGCACATAATAAACTAGCATTACTTTTTAACGAGTGTTGAAAATGAGATTTAAAGGGGGTGTGTTTTACATCGCGGTTCAGTTACTTTAGTATTGCGCTTTCCTTCGTCACGTTGTAGTTTATACTGTATGATGAAATTAAATGTGTTAAATTATGCTATGCAATCTAGGAATCTTGATGAAGCAAACGATGTTACCGCAAATACGGTTTGCGATTCAAATACGCGTGTGTGAGTATGTCTACATAGTTTGATTCTGTAACGGTAATTTAATGGAGATTGTGGTTAGGTCTAAATGCAGTCTGTACCAGAATAGTTTTGTTGTTCCATAAGGGACAAAGAATTTATCTATTACTGTAAGTAATTTCATGAGAACCAAGTTAGTGACGAAACGTGTATAGCGATGGAAACTACTTTCACTTCCAGCTATTTAGGTTACGATGTATGGTAACAAAATAACCATTTTTATTCTGGTCTAGGCCTCATTTCAACCTAACCACAAGTGGTAGTAAAAACAACCGAAATATCCATTCTGCATGTCCACCATGTAATTCATTGTGGCTTTGGCAGAATTAATTTTTAGTCCAGGTCGCATATCAAACCAATCCCAGTATATCCCGAAAACTAAGCAAGATATCGAAAAATTTTATTCTTTATTTTCGATTTTTCTCGTCGTGTTACATAAGAATCAGTTATTAAATCTGACTTTTGCGAAATGTTCCTTCTGCATTTCAACTCAAGACACCTCACTTTTGATACAGTATATCTCGAGAACTAGGCGAAATATCGAAAAATTTTACTCTTTATTTTTTATCTGTCTCGTCTTTTTAAATAAGAATCAGTCACAAATTTGACTTTGACCAATTGTTTCTTCTGAATTTCAACCAAAATCATTTCACGTTTGAGACAGAATATCTCGAAAAGTAAGCAGGACATCAAAAAATTTTATTCTGCATTTTTTATTTGTCTCATCGTGTTGCATAATAATCCATCACCAGATTGCGGCGTCACGTTTATCCTAGAGTCCCCTTGAGGTTTTTGTACATATTCCCCGTGTCTGTATGGAAGCGGCCATGCCCCCACCACTCCGGCGATGCCCCCCCCACTCCTCCTCCACCCTGCTTCACTTCAGTGCGTGGAGAAGGTCTCTTGCGTCGTCTCCATATATTTCCTTCCTCTATGGTATATTCCTTCCTTCCTCCATGCCTTATATTATAAGCATGGAGGAAGGAATATATGGAGACGACGCAACTGACCTTCCCAACATACTGGAGTGAAACCGGGTGGAGAGACGTGGGGGGGGGGGGGGAGGCCGCCATATTGCTTGACAGGGAAAACACGGGAAATAGGCACAAAAACCTCAAGGGAAACATAAGACAACTGTGGCACCGCAATTTGATGATGGATTAATTATTATGTAACTCGTCGAGACACATCAAAAATGAAGTGCAAACCATGGAGGAAGGAATATATGGAGACGAGATAACGCGAAATCCGTGAAACCTCGTGAAAAAACTGTGCCTGCGCGGCGTACATCCTAGGAGTACCAAAACATTGGGCTGTTTGCACTGTGTCAGCTGCTGAGAATATTTCGTTTTCCAATATTCTAAAGTTTTCTATAATGACAAGCTGTGATGCATATGGTTGCACAAACAGACGAGATAGGAAAAAACCTGGAATAGCGTTTCATAAGTAAGTCACATTGTAATTATCGTTCTTGAAGTAACTGACAGGCAACCGCAACATTAGTGCCATTCGCTATAAATTTATTCATTTCTCTCAATAGGATCATATTATTCTCAAATTTTTGTTGGTGTAGTGTAGACAATTAGCATATGTTACTATTTTGCACCTGGAAAGCTAGCCTTATTGTAGACAAATGTTGGAAATTTAATTTAAACCGGTCATGTTTACATCGCGACACAGTGAATATGGTATTCTGCATGCATTACTCACGTTGTAAGTTTACACTGAAATTGCACGATGAAATTAATCGTGATAATTTGTGCTGTGCGAACTACTAAACGTAATGAAATAAACTTTGTTGACGGAAATGTAGTTCGCGATGCATTTCTTGTGTTTAGATGTGTCTACATAGTTTGGTTTTGTAGCGGCAATATTAATGGAAATGTTGGAAGGTTGAAATGCGGTGTATACCAGAAGAGAACAAACAATTTATTTATTATTAGCTGTTAGCTTCTGATTTTTGAATGTACTGATTTTTCTAGCAAAATTATATAGGCCACTACCAGTACAATATCTTCTAAGTAAGCTCAGAAACTATGAGGTTTTATGAAGTATTAATTTTTTTTAAATCTCTAAACATTGACTTATGCTTTTTTTTTAGATTCAGATATGACTTGTTTCTGTTTGTAAATATGTCTACAAGTATATTTCTATATTTTGAAATCTTCCTTGTCAATTACTGAAATACAATGTGAAAATATAACCTATTTGAACATCAACTAAAATTTAAGGACTGTAGAAATAAATAGTTTGTTATTCAAGTTAAAAAGAATTACCTGCTCATTAAGTTACGTCCGAATTCATCATCAAATATGGATATGGCGATAGTTTTTTTCTGGTCCAGGCCGCATTACAACCTAACCAAGTCCAATATCTCGAGAACTAAGTGAGATATCAAAAAATTTTATTAATTACTTTCAGTTTCCCTCATCGAGTTACATCAGAATTCGTCATCAAATTGTGGCTCCACGGTTATCGTTGAATCCCCTCATAACCTAACAACCTCACTTTTGAGACAATATATCTCGCGAACTAAGCGAGATATCGAAAAATTTTATTCTTTATTTTCGATTTGTATCGTCGTTTTACTTAAGAATCTATCACCAAATTTGACTTTGGGGACACGTTTCTTCTGAATTTCAACCAGAAACTCCACTCTTTTGAGACAGTATATCTCGAGAACTAAGCACGATATCAAAAAAATTTATTCTTCATTTTTGATGTGTCTCGTCGAGTTACATAATAATCCATCATCAAATTGCGGTGCCACGGTTGTCTTATGATTCCCTTGAGGGTTTTGTGCATATTTCCGTGTTTCTCTGGTCAAGCAATATGGCTGCCTCCCATCCCCACTTGTCTCCGCCCGGTTTCACTCCAGTATGTGGCGAAGGTTCCTTGCGTCGTCTCCATATATTCCTTCCTCCATGGTGCAAACAGCCCAATGTTTTGGTACTCCTACGATATCCGCCGCGCAGGCACAGTTTTTTCACGAGGTTTCACGGATTTCGCGTTATCTCGTCTCCATATATTCCTTCCTCCATGATTATATGGGTTATGAGTCCTGATCGTTGAGCTGCAAAGTTATTACATTACGGCAGTGGTGGACAACCCGCGGCCCGCCTTGAACATTTTCCCAGCCCGCGAGAATCATCACATTTATAAAAAATAGATTTATTTTATAATGGCCAAAGTAGTGATATCAAATGTATTAACAAACTACATTATTTGTGCATCCATATATTCAAAAATTAACTGTCGAAATTATGAGAAAAAAAATTAACTTTGATTTTAAAATAATATTCTTTTGAGTTTATGACAGGTATTCTTAGCATCCTTATTATTATATTATCTATGTTTACATGTAACAATAATAGTAAACACAATAATACACAGACGGAAAAAAAAATCCCAACACCAAGAAAGACTTGTGTTAGATAAACGAAATTTGGTAGGCGTGTTTATACATCTGAAAGATGACATCGATTCAAATTTCGCGCTTCGCGCATAAGTGTGGCGCTAGTAGCGCTACTCAGAGCTTGCAAATCAGGTTTGCTTTAAATACGCGCTGTAAAGTTTGTGAACGTTATTTACCGCTGAGATTTGACATAGTGAGTTGATGTTAGCCAAGAATGCCTTTAAGAAGACGAAGAAGCCATTATCAACAGCTCACCGAGTTTGAACGAGGTCGTGTAATAGGGCTACGAGAAGGTGGATTTTCTTTTCGCGATATTGCAGAAAGACTTGGCCGGAATGTATCCACTGTGCATGATTGTTGGGTGCAGTGGTCAAGGGATGGTACTGCCTCAAGAAGACCGGGTTCCGGGAGGCCACGTGGCACTACTGAGAGGGAAGACCGCCGTATTCGGCGTACAGCTGTGGCGCATCGTACTGCGTCTGCGGCAGAAATTCGAGCTGCAGTTGGTACCACAGTGACACAACGAACTGTTAGAAATCGGTTACTTCAAGGACAGCTCCGAGCCAGGCGCCCTGTAGCGTGCATTCCACTGACTACAAGCCATCGCCGTTTGCGACTCCAGTGGTGTCAAGCCAGAGCTCATTGGAGGACGGAGTGGAGATCTGTTGTGTTTTCTGATGAAAGCAGGTTCTGCCTTGGTGCCAGTGATGGCCGAGTGTTGGTCAGAAGGAGGCCAGGGGAACGCCTGCAACCAAACTGTCTGCGGCCTAGACACACTGGACCTACACCTGGAGTCATGGTCTGGGGAGCAATTTCCTATGACAGCAGGAGCACTCTTGTGGTTATACCAAACACACTGACTGCAAATTTGTACGTCAGTCTGGTAATTCAACCTGTAGTGCTGCCATTCATGAACAGCATTCAAGGGGGAGTTTTTCAACAGGATAACGCTCGCCCTCATACCGCTGTTGTCTCGCAACGTGCTCTACAGAGTGTCGACATGTTACCTTGGCCTGCGAGATCACCAGATCTGTCTCCAATTGAACACGTATGGGATATCATTGGACGACAACTCCAGCATCATCCACAGCCAGCACTGACCGTCCCAGTATTGACAGCACAAGTACAACAAGCATGGAACTCCATACCACAAAGTGACATTCGAAACCTGTATGACACAATGCATTCACGTTTGCAGGCTTGCATTCAAAATTCTGGAGGTTACACCGGCTATTAATTTAACAGTATTTCACATTTGAAATGCATTTTCTTGAGCTTAAATTAACCTGTGATCTTGAAAATTTAATCAATTAAACATGTTAACTTGACAAATGCATTGTCCAAATTTCATTACTCTACAATAATTTTTTCTTGGTGTTGGGATTTTTTTTTTCCGTCTGTGTAATTACTCATTATTTTTCCAGTTTTCACTCCAAAACAATGGCTGTAGTGGGATTAAATCTAATATGGGGATATATCATTTTATATGCAGCCCGTGGAGTTATGATGCATTTCAAAAGTTGTCTGCAAGATCATTTAGTTGGGCCACTCCTGCTTTACGGTGTAGGAGCACTGAAATGTTATTTTACAGTACACCCGTACTTCAAAGGATTAAACTGCACAAGCGCGAACAATTTTATATTTTATTTTATTTTTTCCCAGTAGCATTTCAGGACTTTTGGTGTTAAAACCGTTTGGTAGGTTAGTTTATTTGCACACGTTTGATTATTATTATTATCTTGCATCTGGTGCGGGCCCCTGGGCTACACCCTATGTAGCCAATGCTAAATGCGGTCATGAGGAGGAGGGTGAACTCAGGGGCGTAGCTACTATGGGGCTAGGCGGTGCAGTGCACCGGGGCCCCTACGCTCAGGGGACCCCCAAGCATCCCTCTAGGGGCCCCAAAGCGCACCTTTGTGGGGGGCCCCCAAGCGCAGCTCAGACGGCCACGAGCCTTCATGGCAAACTGGTGATCTTTTTTTTTTTTAGCTCTATAGTCATCTAAGCTGGTCCCTGAGACACAGGAAGCCCCTCACTGCTCAGGGGGGCCCCCAACCACTGCTCAGGGGGCCTCTAAGCACATCTCAAGGGCCCCATCCTCAGCTCAAGTGCCCTTACCAGCAACACAAAAGAAAAAAAGATCGCCCATCTGGCCTGAGGACCAAAAATAAATTTTTTGCACCGGGGCCCTTGTTGACCTAGATACGCCACTGGGTGAATCGAGTCATGGAAGTGTAGAAGCTATATATTGCTGATGATGTGTTGAAAGATATTGCTATACGAATTAGGAATAATGCATGGAAGGGAAAATATAATCACGACCACAAACTGGCACTCGATTTCAGACATAAGAGTGTGGGAATATCTTCTTTCGTAGGTAATAGGATCAGCGATTGCAATAATTTACCAAGAGATGTGATAAAAAATGTACTAAAAACGCTAAAATAATTTAAAGTTAAATTAATAGCAAAAGGAAAGAGAAAGAAATGGGTGTGCAGGCAAATTGCCACCAGAGCGATCGCTCTATTGGAATTATATTAAATTGTGTGCTAATTTACAAAATATTAAACTGTTACATAAGGATATTGCAAATATTCTAGTGGATGTTTTCTTTGCCACTTTAAAATCATAAACCCATGTCACATACGGTATTTAGTACTAAAAATATATGATATTTATGACCTGCAGTGACACGTCTACATCAAAGAACTAAAGCAACATGTGACAAGCTAGCAAACGTTGTAACATAAAGCTGTTGATTACTTTGTGCTGAGAATTTAACTTCCGATACAAATCATACATGAATTCTCTCTGGCCTCTGCCAAATAATGATTACCAGAGAACGAGATTGCTACTACACTCAATGATGTTCAAAACACGACTATAGTCCAATGTAGGAATTAGTCTAACGTCTTAAAATAATTTGTACTCAACGTTTTACTTTCATTTCTCTCCAACGGCTTTGTTACTTCTATTTAACAAAACCCTATCAATAATCTTAAAACCGTCAGTATAGCTCTACTACGCGAGTCTGAATGCTACATCAGAGACAACACTGCTGCGTCGTCTGCACATGACATCAGTAGGAACATCGGCTCCAAAGAAAATTACAACTTGTGTTTACGGGCAGCCGATTATTATGTGGATATGATTTTTTTATGCGTATTTTATTTTGAGTTCCACTGAAGAAGAGAACTTGTTTGACGTATCGCAGCGGAAATTATTTGTATGATGTGTTATCTTTCCGTTATTACATACTGTTATCTTAAAGACGTATACATTTACGCCCCCAGAGTGACTCGTTGTGAATTTTCGCTTGTGCATCGTTAGGGGCAGGACATTTTCTGTTGAAATTGGTAGTGAACACCATGAAAGCAGGATGACACTTATTTTAAGAGTTATAGATGTAGGCGTCTCTTTCAGCGGGATGTTGAATAAATCGCAACGTTTGTTGTTAGGGTTGTTCGTACTACTACTGGTGGATATAATTTGGGTGTCATCATCCGAACTGACGAAGGTAGATAGTAGTATTTATTTTACTGGATTGTAGTTTCTAAAAAAATCGCAGAAAATTTTAAATAAGCATGTAGTATTCGTCATTTTACAGGATATAATTTTATGGAAATGTAAACACAATTGACATGCTAAAGATTGTAAGAGTTCTCCGTGCGTGGTATCATGTTTTAACCATTAATATTTTTTCTTTGCAGTATATCTATCACAATGAGGAATATGAGAAACCATTTTTCAGCACCTATGTCAAAACATCAATGTTTACTTTGTATTTATTGGGTCTGTGTTTCTGGCCTCCATATAGGAATCAATGCAGCAAACCAGCAACTTATATGGTGGGTATGAGCAGTATTTAATCGCAAATTTTTCTGTGTTGCTCAAGCATATGAATATTCACTATCTTATGTTTTTTATTCAAATTTGATAAGCTGTGTTGTCAGTTGTAATTGCATACTCACTTCAAAGGCTGTCATCATAAAATACTTGCACACCAACGTAATCACTGGGACTCTAGAAGGAATTGTACTTTTCACTTAAAAATTGGAATGGTCTACCAGAGTTCGTGATTCCTATACGTGAAAATTGTTCCCCATTGACCAATGACATCATAGTAAAGTGGTAATTAGGTTGTAATGCACCCTGGATCAGCATAAAACTACTTTGAAAATTATTTCTAGCTTGTATTGGCTTATTATCATTACTCTGCCATTCACTAAAAGTGTGTGGTGGAAGGTACCTATCCGAAAGGGTAGTGGTTTGGAAGGGATATATGGGATATAGCAGGAGGTGCCAATGGGCTATTGTGAGGAACCATCCCAGCATTCACCTGGAGTGATCCAGGAAAACCCAGTTCAGGAATGCTGCAGTTTATGAAATCGCGATCTCCAGTAAACTAATCCAGTGGTCTTAAAGTTGGTACAATTGTTAATTAAATGATTTTATTTAGCATAGGTTGTGCTTAGAGCTGTAAGGTATATACGTATCGCACAAACTTGGCACAAATATTGCCTTACCATTAACCAGTAACCCATTGACAGCAGGCTTAATGTGACATGTAATGATAATACAAATGTTCCTTAAATGATTTTATTTGAGAATATGTTTCTGTCACAGCCATCAAAAATATAAATACCAAACAAACAACACATAAAAAATGCCACAACTTTAAATGGTAAGCAAACAACGAATGATGTATTTATGTACACAAATGGGATCTCCAACAATCATTGGTATTACCATACTTACATGCTATGTACAATGAGATTATCCAAATGTTGGGCCTGAGACATTAATATTCTACGCCATTTATCAAAGTTGGTTGTGGAAATATTAACACAAGTTGTGGTAGGTTGAAAGAGCAGTTCAGCATATAAGGAGTGAGGAATTTGTGTAAAAATTGAGGCTGAGATTGAAATGCAGCATGTCCAATTATGTCTTGTTGTTAAAGCATAATTCACTAAGAATTTGGATTATATTAAAAAAAATTAAGGTGTTATTTTCTGGCAGTATTACTTGTAGCACTTGTGGATAGGTCGAATTTCAGTCTGGACCTAAATTATTTTTAATTTAATGGTGATGGAGCCAACACTCTGGTGGCAATTTCCCTAGTCATCTGTTAAAAATTTTGAAGTTACCTTGATTTTTCAAACAGCATTATTAGCAGCTCCTGCACATAGATTGAAATATGGCCTGGACCAAAATTTGAATTTTATTAAAAATTTTAAGTACCACAATTTTTGAGCAGCATTATTGGCACCTGTGGATAGTGTAGTGAAGTTTTTGCAGTATGTACGTACTTGATTACTGTGATAGACTATATCATTTAACAGTATGTTTCTATGGAATGTGTGCATTAATGTTATACGTCATAATATGGCTGTTCCAGATTGCTCACCGTTTAACATTATGGCAATTTTTGTGTGAAGTTTGTGCGGTATGTATATACTTTACAGCTGTAAGAGCAACATGTATTAAATAATACCATCCAAAGAATGTGTTCAGCAATTTTCAGACCAAAATGACAATTATTTTTTTGAGTTCCAGTGATTATGCCACCATCACTATACTTTCAGTATAGCTTATAACAAAAAATATTGTGTTCTATAGGTTGTACATGAGATCAATTTCATATAGGCCGGCACATAAAAATACTTTTGGTCCTATGCAGTGACTGGTACTCAAGAAGGTATTGTCCTTTTGGTCTGAAATTTTTTGGATGATATTGTTTAAAGAAATGTGTATTATAGTCATAAAATCTACACACTTCACACAGAAACTATTATAATATTAAACACAAATGATCTCCAGGAGCCATGTAACGACATCCTGCCATGCATATAATAGTTTTAGTATTCTACAGCATTTATCAAAGGTAGTTGCGGCAATATTAACGTAAGTTGTGGTTTGGCTGATACAGTGGCAATATCTTTGTTTCAGAATAAGGTATGAAGAACTTGGATTTTATAAATAATTTAAGCCTCTTCGATTTTTGAGCAACATTACTTTCAAATGTTGTGTATTGGTTGAAATGCAGCCTAGACCAGAATTTCTATTTACACTCCTTGTTATAGCATAATGCTCTAGAAATATTCATTTTTCATAATGTTTATCATTTTTTGTGGTTATGGATGTATTTCACTGAATGTAACATTAATATAATTGGAGGTCACAAATGTGTAGATATCATTTATCTTTTAACACTACGGCAGCTGTGAAGTTTGTGGGGTATGTGAATATATATATATATATATATACATGGAAAAGAAAGGGAAAACACACCCAACACTCACCAAAGCTGAAGGGAGGAGGGCAGCAGCAACACAGCACAACACACAAACAAATAAAAAACAATATTTCGGGTGAAAAATCCCCTTTTTCAAGTTAACAGATAGGTGGCTGGTCTTGCATTTGCAATTCCCGCTTCTTTGGCTCTTTCTTTGTTATTTTACTTACGAAATCGAATTTTTTATTATTATTATTAATATCTAATCCAATAGTTTAACATATTGCCGTGCCGATTTTCCGCACTACTTTCGTATTTTATTTTATTTGGTTTTGTTTCTTCCTATTTCATTTTCTGTGTTCCTTTTACGATATATATACTGTTTTTCGTCTCTTATCCTTTATATATTTAACTGACGAGTTGTCCATAGCCACAGCCGGCCTTACATAACCTTCACTTCTGGCCGTTTTTTACTACTCGGCGTTCGGTGAGCACAAAAACTATTTTCCGTGTTTCCATATTCACTTTTTTGCCTCTTCCTTTTTTTGTTTGACATATTTAATTCTTTCGCCCGCCTGTGACCATTATTCAGCCCAATAACGTTACATTTTTCTGCTCCGTTTTACCGCGCTACTTTTGTACCTCATTTGTTTTTATTTCCTTTACGACATATAAACTTTTTTTTTTTTTTTATCACGTATATTTCATAGCAATAACAATCTACTTTTTATGTACGTACCTCCTTCCCGTCGTTCTGACCGCCAAACTCCGCTGTTTGTTCACATTTTTGTCATCTATTTCGCTCACACAAATTTTTTTTTTTTCTCCATCATTCATCATGTGTCTATTTCAGAGTTACCTTTCCCAGTATAAGCACCATGCTACTCATCTTGCTAAACTGAGGTCTCATATTTTATTCCTTCAATCCTGCCTTTCTCTTAACATACCACCAAATGGCCTTACCATAAAACTTCCTATTTCTGGATGCCCCCCGCAACTTCATCCTACACTCCACTCATTCCGCTTCCAACAGTCCCTGGCACTTACTCACCTAGTTCTCCAACAGTATATCATAAAAGCCCAACAACACTCATCCCACCTAATTTCCTTACACAAAATCCTTCTCCTTGCATTCCCTGGTTGCATTCATTATTTACATAACATCCTTAACCATTGCAACCATTTGTTAACCAAACAAGCACAGAAACATCTTTCAAAGCTCTCTTCCCTCTGCAAGAGCTATTTTGTTTTGGGCCTTCACCTCCCCAACTCCGATTACAGGCAACACATTACCCCTCCACCACTTATCGCCACTACGCCATGTATTTCTCATATTCTCAACTTTCCCCATCCAGCACCTCTGCCACCCACTCCCCTCACTTCCGCCCCTACCCATTCCCCACCACTGGAGAAATCAAAAATCCCTATTGTGAATCTTTCTTCCACCCCCCTCTCCGAACCTGAACTATCAGTACTTTCAAAGGGTCTTACTTTCTCCCCCACCCCTAAATTCGATCGGATTACTCTTATTAAGGACTCCCTTTCATTCTGCCGCACAGTCAACTGGCGTTTGCCTCGCGGCATTTCTTTCCCTTCATTGTTACCTATATATATATATATATATATATTTCACTTTTCAGCCACCGATACTGAGCACAGATCAATGGTGTTTGTATGTGGTAGTAGCATCGTGGTTAGATGTGTGTAGCTATGGGGTTGTGGGAGATATGGTGGTTGATAGTGGTCAGTGTGAGGCACTTATATTTTGAACAAAGACGGATGTGTCCCTATGTTTCATTTTTTAGCCAAAACTATATAGCGCAGATCACTGGTGTTTCCATGTGGTAGTAGCATACATTCACCAATCGTGCGCAACTTTGTCCAAATTTTGGTAACTGTGGGGGTATGTGAGACATGGTGGTTGAAAGTGGTTGATCAAGGATATTTTCGTATTTCAACTAAAGACATATGTGTCCATATATTTCAATTTGCTGCCACAGCTATGTAGTGCAGATCACTGGTGTTTGTGTGTGGTAGTAGCATTGAGTCACCCATCATGCACTATGAAGTACAGGGAAATTAACCCACCACATACCAAAGTGGAGAGGGAATAGTTATGCTGACAAATACACAATATTTCGGCATCTGCCTTCATCAGTGGTAAATGAACAGGCCATTAGGCTCCGTATGTGTGTACACAACGAATGACACCCAATGAAGGCAGATGCCGAAATATTGTGTATTTGTCAGCATAAGTGTTCCCTCTCACCGCAGCCGTCCACTTTGGTATGTGGTGGGTTAATTTCCCTGTACTTCATTATTTATATTGCCTAGAAGCTGCTTCCATTTTCCTTAGTTTCATTATCATGCACTATGGTGATAGATGTTGGTATTTGAAATTGGTCAGTGGAGGGTGTTTTAATATTTCGACCGAAGACGTGTGTCCCTATATTTCACTTTGCAGCCATAAATACACTGCACAGATCATTGATATTTGTGTGTCGTATTAGCTACAAGTCTTCCATCGTGCTCTATGATGGTCGATAGCTGTCAATCAAAATTCTTTACTAACGCCAATGAACTCGTGGGCACCAAATATTTGGTCTAATAAAAAGCATTTCCTTAAACAAGGAAATTTTAGAAAAGGACAATTCCTTCTTAGTCCCAGTTGCTATGGAGCCATCAGTGTCTAGATAGATGATCACTGGTAATTTTTTTCTTTTGTCTTCACACTGCTAGGCCCTCTGTGTTCTTTAATCATGGTTAGTATGGTGCACCACAAAAACTGCATGATTTGACTTGTAAGATACTATGAAAACACTGAACGTGGTGGGTCTGCAGTTAATGCTCTGGCCTCACATTCGTTAGGATACCTGTTCGAATCCCTGTCCGGGCATCCAGATTTGGGTTTTCCACGGTTTCCCTAAATCACACCAAGTGAATCCCAGGATACTTCCTTCGATAGGCTTTGACTGAATTCCTTCCCGTTCCATGTCTCTATTCCTTTCCCGCCTCTAATAATTTTGATGTTTACAGGTAGTTAGGCCAAAAGCAAAAACAAAAAAAACTAACTTTAAGAAATTTGTGAAAATGTGGTAATATGGTTGCTGAAGCAAGTTGATGAGAAAATTATTTGGAATTTTGTTTAACTATATTAATAGTCACAAGTAGAGCTATGATTGATTGATGTCACTTTTAATAAAATTATTCATAATTTAAACACCTCAGATTAAGTGTTCTGATTAGTGGATATGATGGCAAAACAATAGCTGCTGGTTAACAGATGTAAACATGGACATAAAAAGTAAAAATTGCTTTCACAGATGCAATACTTAGAACAATGGAATTTTTCAGGCTTAAAAGCTTTGTTAGCAGTCTCCTTAATGTTTGTGTGTTGTGCTGTCATTCTCACTTCATATTTATAACATCATAACCGCCATCCATTTAAATTATCAGGTGATTATGTGCTACCATTTATTTTAAATACAAAACTTACTGATAAGTAATCAACTTTTGATTTAAAAGAATGGTAAGCTAACAGAAAAACTGATTATTATGAGCACTGTAATTAAATGTTAAAGTGATAGTTCATAATGTAATACCATTTAAACAAATAAATATCTGTTATGTTCTGTGATAATGAAAAAGCATACCACTTTTTTTTAAAAATAATTTGAGTACTGTTATTATTTTGATCCATACCAAGTGTAAAGTTTCTTAATATTTCACATGGATTATGCACTGAATAGGAGTTACGCTGCAGTGCTTCAATAATAACTTCAGTTCTAGCATATTTCTGATATGATTCTACATGCTTTTTTTCAGTATATTGATCCAAATATAGAGGATGAGAGCTTCTACTCTGAGGCCAACACAAGTTTGGTAAGAAATGCTTTCATTAAAAAATTACAATTAATACTTGAATCTGTCAAAAGAAACTGTTCGTGCAGGTTAACACTTAACAGCTTAGTCTGAACTGTGACTGTGATGTTGCCTAAGGAGAACAGATTGTTAGTTAACTATCTCAGTCGCCAGCTAGCTATTCACCTTAACTAGCGAAGGTAGGTGGTAGTTCACTGTAGTCTCAAATAAATTTAAAGTTCCCTGTATTCTTCATAAAAATTTTACAAGTTCACTAAACAATCTATTGACATCGAAATTCTTCTCCAAAATTAAATATTGTAGTTACAGATAAGTGAACCAAGCAAGATCAACTCTCAAGAACCCGTAACTGATAACAGCTATATGAGAATTTTGTGACTAAGTCACACGCACACAAAAATTTCTAAGGTGGCTGCCGAAATGGAGATACTTCCAGGTATCAAGTTGTTGCCTACCCGTGCATATTGTGCCAAACCACTGGCCAACCAGACTTGGTGACGGCCCAAGCAATTACAACCAACTGATGACTTCCCCCTCCACTGGAAGCTCTTTTATAACCACGGCATGTGAATCTGGAAATATCTAGTTTCTCGCGGTATCTCGGACTTTCGTGGGAACAGGGTTACTTCCGATCAACTTCAAATTTTGACAGTGTGTAGTTCTGATTGTAAACGTTAAAATTGATCGAAATGAAAATTTCTGTATCTATGATGCTTTGGCTATAAAAAAATGATTTTCCTGACGAATCTTGAATTGTCTCTCCCGTCTAGAGTATTTGGGTTATTGAGCTGAAACAAATTTTAAAATGACTTCCTGAATTATCTCTATCTCCTGATATACAAATCTGCCTGGTTATTAATCTCTAACTGGGTGTAATAAAAACTAAGTATTTAAAAATCAGTATCTCTTATTAAAGTATTGCAAGTGCAGGTCTTAAAGATGCTATAACAGATTCTATTTCCTATAAGGTCATCACTATCTTTAGTTGTAATAACATTTCTTTAACATCTTTTTTCATGTCATTTAAATTTCTTCAGCGTGGATTAGTTGAATCTGTTTTGGCAAGGTTTAACCGGAAGTAAATAAATTCTGTCGAAACTATAAATAATCTACTTTCTCCCATTTTGACCAAAATGCTCTATGGAATTTTAATAAGACTTGCTGCAAAATGTTCAGAATGAATTATACTCTCTTTTAAATGTAGTCTCTCCCTAAGAATGTACCCGTATTCTTCTGTTCCATCATTTTCCCGTCAGACACTTATTTTACTAAACCTTCTAAAAGCAACCCTTAAATTTTAGTTCTCTTTCTCAAACTTTTATGTAATATGCACTGAGAATTTATGCATCTTTTGAGATATTAATTACTTTCCTATAATTTTTCCGTGTACAACGACTTACAAATTTAGACCTCCTTTGATTTTAACATGCCGATATCTCACCAGAGAAAATTCCTACCTGACAACGTACATATCTCATTTTACCATTCATGACTTAAAGTAACTCTGAGAATGAATGCAACATTTTCTATCATGAAATAAGCAGAACTACCATATGTGGCAATATTTACTTTACATTCTGACTTTGTATCACTGTTTACTTTTACTTAATCTTTGAAATACTTAAGAAAATTACATTGAATATGATTTACAATGGAATTGGAGTTAGCTCGGCACTCTTAAAATAAATTTTGGCTATCAAATAACAAAATTTAGGTTATCTTACATGCCCTTCCAAAATTGAAGTTATTTCCTAAAGAAAACAAATTGAAAGTTTTACAAAACTGAAAATCCCCCTTTTCCTATCTACTTTTGGAGTTGACCTGCTCACTCATACTTGCTTTCACTCTCTCTCACTCATTCTGGTATCATCAAAAGCATTACAAAATGTACATATTTATTACAGAAATAATAGAAATTCTTAATGACCTATTTAGGAAAGAAGTGATGCAGTTAAAAACATATATTTACATCAAATTCTGGTTAAAATGTTGATTAATGTTAAACAGCCAGTTATGTGCTTAACAGCTACAAACACAAACGTGACAGTTCAAACAGAAGCTTGTGGTGATTTATTCTTGCTTACTTATGTATGTAGTTACCACTTTTCACCTTTATCTTATATTTTTATATAGCTAGCATCTACATATGATTTATTGTTCTGTTAAAACTTTTATTTATTCAGTTAATGGTTTAACAACTTCCACCAACACCAGTTGATAATACAACCGTTAATCTTTAAATCGGACTTCTCATATTAATATTTCTCAATCCGCATATTCAACTTGCGAACTTAATATAACGCCTCTACCATATAGGCTTTCTATCTGTCGCTCCTGGCAACCAACATCATCATCTCAAAAACAAAAGGAACACGAATGTAACCCAATCTCAAGGAATATGCATAGTAATATACTTGCATACTATATAATAGTACATAATATAACCATATGATCATCACAAGGTGTAAAATTCCCCACTATTCGAATATCAATAAGAGCACCCCATTACAATAAGAATGCTTTTTCAGAGAGTTGGTTTAGAACTTTTAATGTAAATTTATTATTTCCACTGTTCTTAAAATTTAATAAACAAATGCTTGTCAACTTGAATAATCCTTTACATTGTTTTCTTAGTCCTCCCAACAATCTCCTTAATGGTACATTGTTTGAAAATACCCTTATTCAGTACCTACTTGAAATTCTCATTCAGTATAAGTTAATTTTAAAATATTGCATTTTTGTTGTTTCTGAAAAGTTTCTGTCTTTAATTATGAGGTGTATTGTTCCCATAGCATATTGTATCAACGATAATAGCTACTTTAACTAATGTAAGCTTTCTAATATTTTTTATTATTATTTATTAATTTTTAATTTCGATGGAGCCAACACACTGGTGGCAATTCCCCCAGACATCCATTTATCCCTTTTTTTTATATACATATATTTGATCAAATACATATATTTTTTTAAATTTTCTTTTTACTTGAAATTTTAAATTCCTCCCCCATTAACTATTATGATTTACAAATTTTAATTATGAATTCTAAGCATTTTTGGAAAATTATTCATCACTACACTTGGTAATTTATTGCAACAAAAGAAAATTTTCCCATTCCCTTGTGCCTTCCAACTCCTGTATTTGATAAGCAAACTGTTGGTCCCAAACTACTCCACCATATTCAACCAATGGTCTGACCAAAGTTTTGTAACCTTTTCTTACCACCTGCCTAATGTGCTCTGCCCAGTTGAGTTTGTTATCATACGTTATGCCAAGATATTTACACTTCAAGCTTTCAACAAGCAATTCTGACCCCACCCTAAAAACGTAATTAACCTTTTGTTTGTACCTAATAAGCTGACTTTTCTTGGCATTTATCTTCATTCCATGCTGACCAAACCATTTAGATATTCTATCCAGGTCACGCTGCAGCTGTTCAGTCTTCACCTGTTTTGATCCTATTGTATACCATTATATCATCTGCAAAATACCTAGACTCTGACTGTAATCCATCAACACATTCATTCCTTAGAATTATGAAGAGCAATGGTCCCAATACACAATCCTATGGCACTCCCATATTTACTTCCACCTCTTTTGATAATGTATTTCTTACTCTTAACACTTTGCTTTCTGGCTTTTAAGAATTCCTCTACCCAACAAGTAACTTTTTCATCCAATCAGATAGATTTCAGTTTATTTAAAATCATTTTATGGCTCACTCTGTCAAACGCCTTAGAAAAATCTAGTACTACACTATCAACTTGGCCTTCCTTGTCCAAATCATCTGAAATATCTTGCATATAACCCACCATCTGGGATTCACATGAATATCCTTGCCTAAAGTCATTTTGTCGATCTAAAAACCAGTTTATTTGTGCACAGACGTTTCTGATATAATTGCATATAAATCTCTCCATCATTTTGCCTATCACTGATGTCAAACTAATTGTCCTGTGATTTTCAACCCTATTTGCAACTGCTCCTTTATGAACCAGTACTATTATTGCTCTTTTCTAATCCTCTGGTAAGCAGCAAGACTCCAAACTCATTTTAAATAAAATTTCAATGTAATGTACAACTTCGTATCCCACAATCCTTAATGAATCTGTAGTAATATTATCTACACCAGCCCCTTTACATTTTTTTATCTTTTAGAGTTCGTTAATAATTTCTTGAGAATATATTTCAAATTTTGTGATTTCCTCATTTATACTTGTAGGGAGACTCTCCTCTGATACATTTCCTCCCATCACAGGATGATTGTCCCTAGTTGTATCACTAAACCAGTCACTCAATATCTCTGCAATTTTAAAATCCTCATTGACTTCCATTCTTATCTACAATAGTCTGAATACGTTCCCTTCTAACACAGCCATAGAAGTCTCTAGATGCATCATTCATTGGTCCTCCTGCATCATAAACCCATCATTTGCTTCTTTCTTTGCTCTTATTAATTGCTTCTTTAGTTGTTTTAAGTATTCTCTACTGCCATTCAGTCTCTTAACTCCATTGTGTTCCCGTCTCACTAGCCTCTTTAACCTTCTCACTTCCCTATTGTAGTATGTAGGCTCTGTACTTATCTGTATTTTCTGCTTTGGAATAAACATTTCCTCACCCTTTTTTATTATCTCCTTAAACTCTTCCCATTTTGCCTACACTGTACCTGTGCAATCCTTCCATTTGCTGAATCTTTCCCTGAAATATCTCTTCAATTCTAAAGTCTGTGCCTTTTTGTAATTGTACCTATTCCCCCCTTCTATTTTGGCCACTGGTTTACTGAATCCCCTATTATCCATCAGTACCACACAGTGATCACTTATTCCTTCAGTTACTTGACATCCTACAAGATTTTCATCCGGTTTTATTAGAAAGATATCCAACACATTTAGTCTCCTCGTATTTTGCTCTGCCACCTGTTTAAAACCTCCTTTCCTTGTAAAGTTGGTAGTAATAATGATAGCACAGTCACTAAAATACTTCATTTTTTATCCCTCCTATTCACCATCACATCATGCAGACTGATTAATTGTTCAAAGATTGCATGTAGATAGAGATGTGCATTATTTGAAATACATGTATTTCAAATGCGGATACAAAATGCAAAATACCAATTTTTATTTTGTATTTAAAATACTTTCATTTAAAAAGAATTTATATTTTATTTGAAGTTCTTTTTCAAACATATTTTCTATTTGAAATAGTTTTTCATAATTTTTAATTTCATTTTGACTTCATTAATATTGATTTATTAACTCATTTATGCTATTGGAAACATTAAAAAACAAAAGTTAGATAAGAACTTGGTCCTACACAAATAACAATTGGTTTGACAATATTGACTCATCTGATGAGGCCATCGCTGACTTGCATGTTGTGATTATTTTTTTTAGTCTTTTTTTATGCCTTTTTTCACTTATCTACATTTTACATGATATGTAGAAATACTCTTAAGGGAAGTGTTTGTGCTAATACAAACTTCTTGAATAATATATTAGCAATTCAAAAGGTTATATTAATTTGTTATTCTTGTTTTGTAGCACCAGTACCAAAAGTTATTCTGGTTGCATTAACAAGTGCCAAACATGTTAAAAATTTTATTTGTTTTCATTTAATTCGGTTGTGCTGGTAGTAAAAAAAAAAAAATGAGCCAAGAAGTGCAAATTATGTATTTATTTTCATTGTAAAGATCATTCTGACATTTCAGAAGAGTATGATAAACTCAGATCTCAACATACAAAGAAGAGAAATTGTGTTGTTGGCACTTAGAAAAAATGAAACTATCTTACTGAATTCAATTGATTTTGACAAGTTAGTTGTGAATTTTGTAGTTGATACTCTTCTCACACACATGGACTGTGTAAAACGATTCATTTAGGGCTCTAATTGCAGGTGTTATTCAGCAGTTATCAAGCCCACCAAAAATTATGTGCCATCGCACCTGAAATAAAAAAAAAAAAAAAAATTGTTGAAGAGTCTATGGAATACAAGTAAAATACAAAACTAGCAGTAAAAGTGATTGATTTTGCATACAACACGGCAGATATTTGGTATTTATCCAAGGGATGCTATCTGGGTGTGTCTGTTTAACATATTTGAAAGAAAAAGTTCCTACACTTTCTTGCTGGAGATTTAAAAGGGTCTCTTACATTTAATAAAGCAACAAACTGATTGTTGACGTGCATTATGAGTTAGATTTCAAATTATCGAAAATTATTAAATTATGAAATAAAAATCCAGAAGTGAAATAGGTGTTCCTAAAAAATAATACGTTTGGCAAATTCTGCTCTAGCAGAACGTGGGATTATATTGAGGCCTCATAGACTGAGCACGAAGGATGTCTTGTCTGAATAAGTAGTGGTGTTAGAATCTAAGAGTTAAGTGAAATAAATTACATCCACAATAAATGAACAAAAAGTATTTGATTTTAATAAAAGTATTTTAAAAATACCTATTTTGCATTTTGTATCTAAATGCTTTTTAAAAAGTATCATTTTAACAATTCACAAAATAAAAACATTTTCTGAAAGTCTCTTTGTTGTCTGTCACATCAAGTAGAATCTACTGGATTGGCATATAAATTCATTCAGTTTTTTGTCCAATGCTCTTTCTTCTGATGTTTAGCTCCTCTTTCTTGGTGCAACTGTAGAACTTGGTCCATAGAACCTACAGTCAATGTTTTGTTTTGCAGACATCTGTATTGTGAGTAGAGTTAGCCTTTTAAAGTGGACATGAACAACATGTATTATCACCATATATTGTTATAGTACTTAAGAAAAGGCAAATGAATTGCAGTGGCACTTTAAAACATCGCCAGTGGAATGATGCTAAAACAGAACACTTATTTAAAAAGAAGCAGTACTATAGAAAAACAGCTTTCAGAGAATGGGTCAAGGTTAGAACCAAAGAATACTGAAAAAGTTACAGAGATAGTAAAGAGGAAACCAAACAGATGGTATAAGACAGCATAAGATGACAAAAATGGGCAGGAATATTGGAGAAAACAATAAGGATATAGGAAAGTGCTATAAACAATTGTTAAAAATAAAAGAAAATGCAGAAATAAGCATGAAACAATGATTGATGAAACTGGATGTATAGATGAGAACTTGAATGAGCTGAAGAAGTTGTGAAAGAAATATTTCAAAGACCTGATAAATTTGGGACAGACAGCAGAATTGGACAAAAAAAGTATCTATTATGGAGGATGACAACTGATAATTTAGAGAAGTTGAAGAATCACTAAGTAAAATGAAGAATTTCCACCTCCAGAGTTTTGAGAATGATTTAAGGGAGTACTTCAGTGACTCTTAACTGTGAAACAGTAATTGAGGTCATGGGAGCTGGCATTATTAGCAGCAGAGTGGTACAGATTTTCAGTTAAGTGTTTGTCTTTGGCCGTTCATTCTTTGTGGTGAGGCCAATGTGTGAACTCTGGTAATGGAGACATGTGAGCTGGTATATAATATAGGATGTGGTACAGGAGACAGTGGTATAGTGGATGGATGCATATTGCACATTTTGCAATAATGCCTGTTACAAGGGAAGAAGCCATAGGATGGATTAGGAGCTTTAAGGGTTTACATTTGTGCATCAGTATATGTTTTTCAGGTTGGGTGGCCTTCTGAAGATAATGTGGGGTGTTGTGGTAAGGATAGTGGGAAGTGTGCGACAAATTTGAGGGAAAGGTCTGAGAAAGTCGTAGCCATTACAAATGTCCTGATCCAGGTGTTCCAGGTTACGAGAGAACTGGATGAGAAAGACAGGATTATTGATGTTTTTGGGTTGTGTTTTTCAGTGTGTTTACAGTTTTTAGCTTGGGGTATCTGTTTGTGAACCAATTCTGGAAGAAAATTACAGGATGTGTCAGGTTGTTGGAATAAAGTGTAAAGGATTCTTGCTAGCAGACACATCTGTCTGGGATGGATGGATCAATTTGTGATGTGGGTAGCAGCTACAAAAATGAAGATACTGTTGTTTGTTGATTTGATGTGGAAAGAGGCATGTGAGTGGCCATTATGAACAGAGATATCTGTTTCAAGGAATGTGGGTGATGGGTATATTTTATCTTTCCTTTCCATATAATTATTACCTCGTGGTATTTCTTCCTACTTTGAGATTGCTTTAAATTTTTACTTAATTATTTATTGCTTTTAGGAAATGAAAATAAGTAGGGTTAGAGGAAGTAAATCCATCACTTACCACAGATGAAAGTTGGTGAACCACAGTGAACACACAAACATCAAACACATTTCACAATATTTAAGAATAAAATCTTATTAACATTTAAGGACGAGACTCGTGGGGAGGGAATCAGATGTGTACTTACAGATTCGCCACATGACTGAGTAGTGTGTTCATTGTGGCTAGGGATACTGCATCATTAGACAGTCTGGTGGATCCCACACAAAATTAAGCGGATCCGCAATCCGCAAAATCTGGCGGAAACGAGTGTCAGTCTGCGTGACTCACTGCCCCACTCGGTCTCTGTCATGTTTGCCTATACCCTCACAGTTGGCATTTGAGTCATGTGAACAAGCGTTTGTTTTTGTCAACCTTCGTCATTCGTAAGTAAATAAATACACTTTTACGTATTCATCAAAACTTACGTTTGTTTCAAGTACACATTTCTGTAATTTGAGTTATGGTGCGTGTTTAGTACGATTTTCTAACTATATAATTAGTTTTTAAGTGTTGCACACGTTATCTGATCTACACGGTTACAGCTTTTTTTTATTCACGGTTTCATTATTCCCATTTTCTATATTTGCAGATAAAGTAATTGTGACAATTTCCTAATTTGCAGCTGAAAATTTGATTATTCGTTGATATGAAACTAATGTTATCGTAATTTTAACGATCGCATACCTGTTTATTTAACAGCTATCAAAAGGAAATTGTATATCCTTTGACTTATTGTTGTTTTGGCCGCTGCCCTCAATGCGTTTCTTTGACGAAAGCCACCTGGTTACATGTGCTGCTCAGGCTTTCGATTAATCCCTCTTCTCCTTGTTATTATTTCGACTAAAGGTAAAAAAAGTTATAATGAAATTTTCACGGGTGTATCGACAAATTGTGTTGTAGGAACACCATACTTCGACGGCTGCCTCCGCCGTTTTCCTCACGTGTGTAATTTCGTGTATTTGCAATTAAATCTGGAGATACAACCTACGAGGACTTCACTGCAATCATTCACTGAGAAAGTCTCCTTTCTTACTAAAAAATAATAATTTCCACTCTAAAAATGTCGTTACGCCACATAAGTAAATCTGAAATACTTGACAGTTTACATGTTGGTGAGTAGTTTCTTTTAATAACATTGAATCAACTGTAATATCAAACAAGGAATCGGGAGATATAATGATGAATCGCGCAAAAAAAAGGCCAAGTCTCGTGCTTGTGCAGTGACAAAAAGTTATGAGATCTTGTTCTGAGCCAAGTCTACACTTTACATAGTTATATTCACTTCACTTGCTTTTCTTGGTGTTATAGAATGTTTATTTAGAATTTCAAAAAAAAAAAAAAAAAAAAAAAAAAAAAAAAAAAACTCTGGTAACTTGGCCATTAAGCAAACCATATTTTTAAACTTGTGTGATGTATTGTAAGGCACATAATATGACCTAAAACTCAATATTTTCCATTTTTATTATTTATTTAAACATTGGTTTAGATTAAAAAACAAAAATGTAAAACCTCGAAATACACTTAAAACACGCTAAAAAGTTTTAATGTCATTTTGCCAATCAAAATATTGTTAACTGTTAATTTTTATCATTTAAAATTAAAAATTATTTATTAATTTAATTATTATTTAATTTATTAACGTTTTAAGTAACTATGTTTTGAATATATGCGTTAAAAAACTGTTTGTACCAATTCCGCACGGATCCCGCGCAAATCTCGCAGGATTGAAAACACTGCGGGATAGCAATCCTTAATTGTGGCTCACCTGTCCTCATTCTTGTAGAGCAGTTTGCTTTTCTTAACCTGCCTTGTTTTTAGTTGTTGTTTTATATTTTGTATGCATTTATAATTGAGAGTATTCTCTTGACATTTAGCTAGTGAAAACAACATTGAAGGTATGTCAGAGAATTTCACAGTAGGCAATGCTCATAAGTGGAGATGTAGCTATATTTATTTTGGATTATTTGGTTGTTGGCAGTTATTATTCACAGTAAATATTAATATCTAATACTGTGTTCTGAGGAGAATCTATTTCTTTTGTCACAATTTTTCATGGTTTCATTTTCCTGCCAACTTCTTTTTGTGTCACAGGTATAATCTGTGAAATAAATTTGTAATGTGCATAATAGTGGTTTTTGTTTTCTTTTCATATAACAAGAGAAAAATCCTCTTTGTTACAGCATTACTATTATAGGGTATAAGAACCTGTAGAAGACAGTTTTCTTGTGGTTCTGCAGGATTCTCATGCATTTTTTTTTTATTATTTTTATTTTTAATTGTGTTTATGATGTGGAAAATAGCAGTATGTTAGTTCCATGATGTAATTTATTACTTAGCACCATATTGCTTGTTTCCTCTTTTTATAAATTACTTTACCATGACATGAGACTTCATTCCACAGAGTGACCCAACATACGTACCCATAAAGTTGCCTGATCCAAGTGATAGAAGCTCAGGAACTGAGAGTGATGATTCTTCTGTTAAATCGGTTCGTTTCAGCAAGTTGGCAGAGGTGAGTTGTATTTTTATCATGATTAATAATCACTTTGGATGACTGCTATTACCTTCCAGTTCTAAATCTCTAAATGGAACATTTGTGAATTGAATTGCATCTGATAAATATTGTCTTTAGAGCCTCAGCCGGCCCAAGATCAATGACTTAAGACAGCTATATAGAAAAAAGGATACATCATTGCTGACTAGATGGTAAAAGGTCATGAAATTTACATAGCTTGATGTTTCTTACTGTCCAAGGAAGGGAATTATAATAATAAATCTTTAATAAACAGGAGGGATATGAGATTAATGGCCTAGTTTTGAGGACATCATTAACTTAGTGTTTGTGCCAAAAATTAACCATTCCGGTCTTTTCAAGAGTTCAGTATTTTTACTTTCATAACAAAAACTATTAATCAATAAAACAGTAGTTTTAATCCTTCTCTTTTTGGAATTTCTAGTTATAACTATTTGATTCAATACAGTTGTAGCTTTATTATGCTATTAAAGAAAATGTGATTCTATATGACAGTAAAAGAAACAAACAAAAATCACTTTCATTTTTGTGTTTCACAAGTAGATTACAACTCTCATTTCCTTTCCATATGATAGTAATAGAATTAATAATCTAGCTATTGTGAAAATGAAAATTGCTATCAAAATATTTAATTTAATCGTGATGGAGTGCATCCTTCAGAGGCAGTTTCCCTACTGACCTATTTACCCCTTATAACAGCCCTCAGACCCAGCCCTTATATGAAATGTATGTATAGCAAGCTGTGAGTTAATTAATTATGGTTCTATGTAATTAATTGCGAATTTGTGTAAATGAACATTGTTTTATGGAGTCAAACTATGTAAATACTGTGTGATATGTTCAAGGACAGTATTATGCATGAAACATTGATTAAAAGTTTATAGTTGTAAGAGTTACGGTGAGGACAATTCTCAATTGTTTGGACTGGCTTATGTTGTTAATTTTCTATGTAAATACCTATAAATTTCTTTAATTTAATTTCCGTGTGTTTTATGCTAATTGTGAATGATTTTGTATTATGTGATGTTGATTGTATTGTCGCCATTCAAGAAACATTAGTTGGCTTTCTCTGTGTTATTCTGGATCTTTCTGTAGTGCCTATATAAACAAGCAGCAGAGACAAGATGTGGAGATGCAAGTTAACTGAAAATTAGAATCGCTGAAACATTTGTATGTTAGTACTTCGTATCTTTGGATCGAGACGATCTTCTGTAATGTTGTTATAGAGCTTACGGAAAAAGTGATTCTTCAGAATTATTTTTTGCAACCAAATACCTATCAATCTGTCGTCTTATTTTTATTATTATCTTAGATCCTTTGAGTGCAATTTCCTCCACCTATCTACTTTTGTCCATTATGAATATTAATTTTTAATTCTTTTGGAAAAATATTCTTTACTTTCCTTGGTAATTTGTTCCAATCCATTACTTCCTTATCTAAAAAAGAAAATTTACGCATTTCATTATGCCATAAATAGAGTGCCTGCCAGCTTGTGGTCATGCTCATCTTTTCTGTTCCATGCATTGCAGTCTCATTACCAAAATATGCTTTTTTTCACTTCAAGCACTTTATTTATCTTACTCCTACCTACCAGTGAACCCCATTCCTGTTCCTTTATCATATTGTGTTCCGATGTGATGTCCACAGACAAATCTACCTGCCCTTCTTTGCACTCCCTCGATTTCCTTTATTTGTTACCCAAGATGTAGGTCTCGTAATGCGCCACCATTTTCAAGCAATGGACTGACCAGTCTTGTAACCTAGTTCCTTCACTTTTCTGTTATATCCCCTTATCATCCAGTATATTGAAGGATTTTGAAAGATTTTTACTTTCACCTGAGCCCTGCTCATTTGAGTTTATTATTAAATATTAAAGATATTTACACTTCAGGTTTTCAGCAAACAATTCCTTCTCTAATGAAAATGAAAACATAAGTACTCTCAAAACTGCATATATTCCTGTCTTTAGTTCATGGTTTCTGCTATCAGTTACAAAATTTATTTTATATCAGCTCCGATTCATATAAAGAAAATTGCAGGTTCCACTAGTGGCAAAAGATTCACTATTCAACCAATAATCGGTTGATTCAACCCTCACAAAGATGAAATGTCTCTAAAGTTTCATCAAAACCTTTTTAGTTGGGTTTCTTGAGTTATAAAATGTACTCATAAACCACTAGCCACTCCACATTCTGCTTTTCAAAAGGGATTCACTAAGGTGATGACTGTCACATGTTCTGAAAGTGCAAGGTCACAACTTTCTCAAATTGACTGTTATGCGTCCACTCACTACACTAAATCATGACATGCCTGATCGCCCCTATTTTGTAACATAGACTGGCCAAAAGTCATTTGACCCAATTGCTTTTGTTGATTTTTCTCAAAACACGTCCAAATGTGTATCTGTAGTCCCTAGTATTCCTTCAAATTAAATTTTTCAAACTTTCTAACTTTTATAAGTTACATTATAAATTATTTCATACATTTTAACACTTCTAACTTCTCTAAATAGGTGTTTGTTTAAATTTCCTTTCCTTATTTTGACTTTGCTCAAGTCTTTACATTGCTGTGGCAAGCTACCCAAATAATGTTATTGCATTAAACTTTCCCTGATAACTTTGAAACTTTACCAGCAAGTAAATATAAATACTGCAAACATTTTCTTTCTTAAATAATTTGTACTTTTGCCGTAATTGGGCTCTGAAGACAACACACACCGTGGACTTCCACTTTAGCATTTGTTTCCTGATTATTAGTCTTGGTTAATACTTTTACTCATACTTTAACTCTTGCAACTTTGCGCATGTTACGGATTATGGTTGTTTCTTCTTTTCTTTGATATAAGCCATCTAAGGACCATGAAAAGTAATCCCGTGCATTCATTTCAATGCTTCTTTTCTTGACTTCCAATAGTTCTTCATCCTCTCACTTTGCTGTTTCCTCCTTTCTTCTGTCCATATGTTACTACATTTCCTCTTCTTCTTCTCCTGGAAACCCTTGAAATTTTGGATCAATCTCCTAAAAGTTGCTCTATCTTGTATTAAATCTTCTGTTATTCCGATCTCAATCATATCTTTCTTTACTCCTTGGATCCACTGGTTGCCCTTCTTACTCTTGTAAACATGATTGAAAATTCTTTTTGTAATTCTGTTGTTATCCATTCTCATTATGTGACCAAAAACACTGATTCTCCTCTTTCTGATCGTGTCTGACATCCTTTCAGTTTCTTTTTCTTTGTATAGATTTTTATTCCTCCGGTGTCTAAACTCACCATTTTCAATTTTATGTGGTCCCCAAATTTTTCTCAAGATTTTCCTTTCCCTTTTCTCTATCTCTTCTATTTCTCCAGTTTTCATAGAGAACAAGCATTCTGAGGCATACAGTCCTTCTGGTTTGATTACTGTGTTGTAGTGTTTGATTTTAGTTTTCCTTGATAGATTCTTCTTATTGTATGTATCTTTTGTCAATGGGTATGCTAGTTCTAGTTTTCTTGCTCTTGATATATTTGCTTCCTTATCAAGCCCATTAATCTGAATTACTTCACCTAGATATTTAAATTTATTGACCTTGTTAATTTTTCCGTACCCTGTGTTTAGTACTGTGGGTAAATCCCTAATATTGGTCATGAATAACTTTTCCTGCTATATCTTTCAGAAGGTTGATTTGTTCGAGTGTGGTTTCTATACTTTCAGAAAGAACCGCTATGTCATCAGCGAAGGCCAAACAGATTATCCCAACCCCTTTGTGCTTTGAACCTAATCATATCTCACGGTGAATTCCCCTTTCCTTGAGTTTCCCTTCCTGTATGGTTGTTTATTACTATTATATTACAAATAAAAAGTAAACAATTATCCTAAGCAATTTAACTCACAGAATTTTGTTTTATAGTCTTAAAACCCATTAATTGTGATTTTTTCCCCCTATTCTATGTTCTAATTTTCAATACTTCCTAATTTACTGCTTGATTAAGGACTTATTTTGGTATTAAGTCGATCGGATCAACCTTGTGTTTAATGAAAAATTATTGTTGTAGTGCCAGACTGCTTGTTCCAGACCCTCCACATTTGATAATAATTTGAATGGTCAGTGCAGTTAATTAAGAAGGTTGTGTTTGATAGTGTTTAAAAAAAATAAACTTCAGTTCAAAGTGTGAACCGCAATTTGCTATACTTTCATAGAGTACTTTATAACACCCCTTAGCAAAATTTTCATCTAAAAATATATTTCTCCTTATATAATGAGTGACAACCATCTCTATCATATCTGCAACCTTTTAGTGATGAACTATTTTGTGAGTATAGCAAACATTTCAAACTATCTCCAATAGACTGTATATGAATAATATGCATCCACTTGAATTAAAACATCAACATGCCATTTCCCAACCACCATAACATCAGATGCAACCTATTTTGTATACCGTAAGAGGGGTTTACTGTGTGACAAATTTTAGCGTTTTTCCTACACCAGCTCAACTGTTTTATAAGTTTCCCAAAACTAAGTATTACAAAACACTGATGTATCTTTCTCCTATATAATGAAATATTGCGCAAATCTAAATCTTTAATATCAACTGAGATATTTAGGTTAAAAATTGTCATAAAGTTACCCCCATCGGGCGGGGTAACTTTGTGCCAGATGCGTTTTTGCCCAGAAATGCAAGAGAAAAAAACATTTTCACAAAGTTACCCACTGATACATTTATTAAATTTTTAATAAAACAATATTACAACATTTTGGCAGCTTAATCTAGGTCTTTGATACCAAATAGAAATTTAGGTTAAAAATTGTCACAAAGTTACCCCATCGGGTGGGGTTATTCCTTCCCAGATATGTTTTTGCCTAAAAATAAAAGAGAAAATATATTCTCATACTGTTTTATGCCTTTCTTGACACTGAAAATACAATATATAGCTTGAATAGTTAAATGGAAAACTTGTGAGGTTACTTTGTAACAGTATAGTTGTGTCACAAAGTAGCCCCTTAAAGTGTCGATATTTTGGTTTCGTTGTTATATCTCAAGTAAATATCAGATCACGAACATTATATTACTCCACAGCGTAGCTAACATAATAACAACAAAGAAAACTTACCTGTGTTAGCTGGGTCTCAGATGTGTAACGCTTCAGCAGACAAAGTTTTCGGATGTTGGCCCAAGTACACAGAAAGACCTTTCAACAATACGATTACTTGAGAGAACAATTGAGATGGGGGAGCTTCGGGCAGCGGCTGATAAGAGGCACTGTAAGTCCTACAAAGCGATGAAGCTGTTGTTTGCTTTCCTTGCATTGCTGACATGGCGGGAGATTTGAAATACGAAAACTAGACCGTGTGTCACAAAGTTAAACCTCAGTCACAAAGTAACCCCCTCTTACTGTATATTAGTTGCTGGTATAAATTTGACAATTAATTACTAACTGATAACTGGAAGTTGTGGATTGTTTTCCTCAATTGCGGATAATTTGGTGGATAAATACTGACAATGAAATTGAATTTTTGTTCATTTATTTGCATTTCAAATGTGTTTGACTTCTTTTTTAGTAGTATCTTCAGTGGTTTCCCCTGTTAATTGTGTACACACACGCAATTATCAAGAGAAACTACTGAGATACTTCTACACAATTAACAGGAGAAACTGCAGAAGATGCTCCTATAAAAGAAGTGAAACCACATTTGGAAAGCAAATAAACAAAAATTCAGTTGCAGTTTTTATTTATCAATATTATTGATTGTATCTAAAATATTGTTATTAAATGTGAAATAGTTTAAGATGGCTGGGAAGTGCTTAGAAGAAAATGGAATGAACAGGAATATGTCACAGAAAATTAAGGGTGTGATTTATCACACATCGAATGCTCCTATCCTAATAAATGGTTGAAACCTGGACGCTGAAGAAGTTGAATAGTAACAGGCTGCAAGCAAGTGAAATGAAATTACTGAGAGGCCAAATAGGTGTTATAAGAATGGACAAGATAAGAAAATAAATGATTAAAGGCATATTAAAAGAGGAAACCCTGCATAAAATGATAGAGAAGGCCAGATTAAGATGTTTAGGTATGTTGAGAGAATGGAGGAGCGGAGAAATACCAAGGAAAGTTCACAAAATTAAGATACAAGGTAAACATTCCAGAGGTAGGCCGAGCAAGACATAGATGGCTGAGAAGAGTGTGTACTGAATGGAGATGACTGGACCAAGGCAATGACAGATATGTTGGGGAGGAAGGAAATTTAGAGGCTTGTGCACAAAGCAGACACAGCCAGTAGCTACAAACTATTGTTGATGAAGATGATGAAATGTGAACATTACTTTTTTTGTTTGTTAAAAGATGCCTTTGAAAACCTAAAAGACTTTTATGTATTTTCTTATCAAATATGTGACAGTAAACTATTTTATAACTTTACTTTCATAAAAACTTAAGAAATGACTACAGATGAAAGTGAGAATGAAAATGCTTCTGGGCCATGAAAGTAAGAAAGTATAGAGGAACTATCAAAATATGAATCAACAAACATATTTTACTCTGTTTGGTATGAAATCTTATTAATGCAAATAGACATGATACATGGCAAGAGGATCAGTGTGTTTCACTTTTAAACTTATGAAATGGGAAGATAACTAGCAAATTTGGAACTTTTGCCATTACAAAGTAGTGCTAGCAAAACTTGTAATGATTACTTTTTTGTAATGGACACAATTTAAATACCTTATTCTACACTATATTGCACATTTCTGATGATTTAATCATCTCTAGATAACTTACATTTACTGGTGGTAAAAGGAACAGTTTTCTTAATTTAAAATGTAGTTACTCATTTTTGAAGATACAGATAATTTGAAAATATGAAGCATTTTTTTTGTATTGAGTGTTCTACATCTAAAAAAACTTAAACCACAAGCTGGAGATAGGTTGTGTAATCCAGAAGGATGCATACTAAGCCAGTGGGTTAAAAGTATGACGGCCAGTTCCTTTCTTCTGGTATCTACAGTTTAATATGAAATCCAAGCCAAAGAGTGTCTTGAAGTAGCTTGTATAAACAAAACAAAGCTCATAAAAAAAAAATTCTGTTCACACTGGAATTTAAATCCAAGACTTTGAATTTTGGTGATTAATGAACACTTTAGCTAAACTTCTTGTTTGTTCTCCATCTAATTTGCATCAACTTCATGAAATTAATTCTGCTGAACTCTAATGGCCTCTGCATTGACAAACTGTAATGATGGATGTCTTCAATTTCTAAACATTTTAACATTTGTATATTTCTGATTGTTAGTTCTATGGTTCAGAACAGAAGAAGGCTTGCACTTGTAAATAAGGAAGGCTGACAGATGTTTTGAAGAGTATTTAAAATTTTAATTGTAAAATGATGTACAAACAGGTTGGTTGTCCACTTCAGTAGTCACTTGTTACAGTCGGCTTATAGCTCTGCCATAATTTATCTGTTATCAGTACCACCATCAAAACAGCTGTGTAACATAATCTGCCTAATCACTGATCTGTTAATTTATTTCTGGTTTGATTGTTATCATACTTGTGTCTTTTAAATATGAACATTGTGTTATCTATTTTTAAACTAATATCAGAATTGTAGTAATAAGTAAGAAATACTTATGCAGACCCTAAAGTTTTCAGCATTCTGGGTTTATCTTTACAGGTTGTAAAATTGGAGAAAACTCAATTCTGTATGTTAATTTTAATATGGAATTTTTGTTTGTCTGCCTATATGTGTCTCTTAGCACACCTCCTACAAACACTAAAGAACAGATGTTAAGTAAACTGCATTTAGTGGCTTAACATTTAGGATAGTTTTGTCCAGATGTATAACATAGTTTCCAGTTGCACAGGGGCCATAATCATAAATATTGATTTTTTTTTTCTGTTAGTGTGTGCCTCATGCAGAACCTTATCAATAGATTTCAATAAAATCATTAGTTAACATATAAGGTAATTTTTATCTAGATTAGTGAAATAATTACTGATAATAGAGGGGCCAAACATCTAAAATTGGAAATTTTTATCTGTTGGTGCACATATCAAGCAAAAAATAATAAACTGATTTCATCAAAACTTACGCATAATGATTGCTTATGCCTTGGGTTAGCATGCAGTGTACTTTTTATCCCAATAAGTTGCCTAAGAAAACATCAAAGTATCCACATATCTAAAAACAGTGTAAAGTTTAATCTATAAAAGCAAAGAAAAATGTGGCAGCTGGAAATACTTTTTTGTTGAAAATGTTCATTTAATTACTAACAAATGCCAACATTGGCCTTTCATACACTATAACAGTGTGTTAAACTCATAAAAAATGTAATAGTCTGACTTAACAATTCAGTTTGGAATTTTATGATTGTTTCTACACAAGTAAAGCTGTCTATTCGCACCATCACTTCAAATATTGCTTACAGAGGTAGCTGAAATATTCTGGTGGGTCATCCACAAATATAAAATCTTCCAAAATAGTAGTGTCAATTTCAATGGGTGGTGTAATTGACATACAAATATATGTTTTAAACATTTATGAACATCTCAAATTCAGATTGAAAGGAGGAGCTCCAAGAAAGAGGAAATAACAGAGATGTTCCTCTTGTTTTTCTTACTTAGCTAACATTTCTTTCGTAGTTTTAATGAATTAATGGCACAAATCTGAAATTCCACATGGATAAAGTCATGGGCATAGTCACTTAATAATTTAATTGGTCTGTTATTTTGAAAAAGACATCATTTGCTTACGCTAAATAAATGTTGTCAGCTATTTTCAAACTTCAGTTCTTTTTTTTTACTCCTAATTTTTAACTTTGATGAATGATGGTATGAGTTTGCATTTAGGAAGTAGTGTCACATAACTGTAATTCAGTTTTCCATTCATTACCATCCCTTTAAATAAACAATTTTTTTTTTTTAAAAAAAAAAAAAAAAGGGAAGGGAAGATTGAGTTATTGCAATGTTATTAAATTATTTGGTTAGTGTGTGGTATTTTCGTTTTATGTTACATGGAACTGTTCTGAATGAGTGTACAAACTTTATAAGTGCATTAAATTGTTTATGGTACCTGACATTTTATGAAAGAACATTATTATATTATGCAGTGCCAGCTATCATATTTGAACCTGTTTTCAGTTTATTGAAATTGTTTATTTTATAATGTAACATGATTTGGTAAAAAGTGCTGCAGTGTTTAATGCTTCATTAATTCTCATTTTATTCTTCATTAAAGTTTGTATATTTTATTTAAATGTTTTTGAAAAATCATTTGCTTTATGACAAATTCGCAGAAAGAAATCAGTTGCCAGAACTTGACAGAGACAAACGTAATTTTTTTAGTGCGTGAGACTTTAATCCTATTTAAAGTACTTTTCCATTACCTCCTCCCTTCCTGCTCTTTGCCTCCATTATTAGAAGCAATTCAGTTTGCCCCCTATTTGATAATGAAATATACCTGGGCTTTTGTGTGCTACTGCAAACCAAATCAGGTTCCCTTCTTTGGAATTTTCTTCCTGGAGAACTATAAGAGCCACGTGGTGGCAGTATCCTACAAACAGAAGAATCCTGAGCTTTGGCCAAGAAAGTCTGAATCACACCTGAAACATGGACTAGCTCTGTCATTTTGCATCAAATGAAAATAACATGTAGTATATTCACTCAATTGTAATTGTTGAACTGGTCAAGACACGTGCATACCTACTACACTCAAAATGAGGGTTACTTCTAAGTTTCATATGGTACTGCAAGAAATATTGGGCTCGTTCTTTTTACTACTTTTTCAATACACAACTATCCTGTTTATCTCCTGTTATAATGTTTTTTAGTATAAAGTGTTCCCTGTTATAATGTTACAGCAAACTATTGTTGTTTGTCTAATTACTATAAGGTTATATGTTGCTTGTGCAGGAATTTATTACTATTAGAAGTTCAATTATTCATTTGATGACTGGCAGGTGCGTCACATGTCAGAGAGTGAGGCAACAGAGGCACTTTTGGCCCGCCTGTCATACCAGGCAAGTGTACGAGCAGGGGAAGCTGCTCGACGTGCGGCCAGCAAACTTCCACTACAGCGAGTAGCCAAGGTGGCACTCTTGTTTTGCCTGCTGGTGAGTTTTCCCTTTTGCGCCCTTTCAGTTGATTATCAGTATTAATGGTTGAATAGATATAATTCTTCTTGGTTTTTTGTTACAACAAATATCATAATTTAATTAACTGTTAAGAAGGTGGTAGTTAACATAATGAACTAGGATTTAATACATGCAGTAGCTAGTAAAATTACCCACAGATACAAACCCTACCAGTTACCAGAGCCAACTGGAGGGAAAGCTTTATACATTCTACAAACCTGGTGACTACTGACTATCTCCACGACACCATCTAAAGAAATGAAATGGGAACAACTAACAACTCTCTGAAAGTTCAGAAATTGAATAGCAGACCTTGAAAATTTGTAATAAATTTTAATTCCAGATGGAAGGATGCAAAGATAACCTTTACATATATTAGCAGAATGTTAATGCTGTAAGTGTCAGCATATCCTAAACACTTGACACTATCACTATCATCGTCCAGTCATAATAAATTCTTGATGGTATTGAAAAGATGACTTAGCCAGTGATGGGGCAATCTGCAATGTTTGCACATCTCTGGAACCAAATGTCTCATTCAGTAGTGTATAAATAAGGTTTTATACTCAAATATTGTATTTATTTGTCCATCTTTCGTGTTATTCACTCATCACAGCCCTCATACTATAGTTAGTAATGAGTTATTTTCCATATCCATTGTTTTTTTATTCAGTAATCTTGATAATAGCTGTCAGTTTGTAAGGAAATTGTTTGATCTTTAATTTATTCGATGATTCACCCTGTTTCTCTAAATGTGTGTACAAACAGGCCAGCAGTTTATTGAGTATTAACTGAATGGGACCAACTTAGACGAGTCTTTGGTGTCTTATCAGTTCATCTCATATGAATCTCCCAACTACTGTCCCTTTCATTTCTGGCTAAGCCCTGCTGCCCATTGTGTCAAATGAATTTGTTTTTGTATTCAGTTTTATAGCTATTATATTTATAATACAATTTAGTATACAACATTTCTTTTCTTGCCTTTCTTTGCTAGTACAAGTAGGTTTTTGGGGCTGGAGACACATGAGCAGGCACACACATTTTAATTCAATAACTTTTTATATGAAACGTCAAAATATGAATGAATTTATTCGAACAAAATTACATAAATTGCTGGAACAGGTTGAGAGCAATACACATGGAGCGTGGTGGTGTAACGGCTAGCATTCTTCACATTCGGGAGGACGGCGGTTCGAATCCACGTCCGGGCATCCAAATTTGGGTTTTCCATGGTTTCCCAAATCACTCCAGGCAAATGCCGGGATGCTTCCTTCAAAAGGCCATGGCTGAATTCCTTCCCATTCCTTGCCCCCCCCCCCATCCTTTCCCGTCTCTAAAGACCTCGCTGTTAAAGAGACGTTAAGCAAATAAAAAAAAATAAAAAGAGAGCAATACCCGACTTTAAATATATAGGCCTATTGTAATTACATCAGGTACTGCTTTCTCAAAACTGAATCAGATGAAGGGCTTCTCGTGGAACTCCATGCCTCAGAAACGTCTATTATGAACACAGTTTGCTAACATTCTAAATTTGTAGATTATTTATTTTAGCAGGAAAATTGTTCATTAAGTAAGGACAAACTTGGAAGGGGATCGCTAGATACACTGAAGAGCCAAAGAAACTGGTACACCTGCCTAATATTGTGTAGGGCCCCAACAGGCACACAGAAGTGCTGCAACACGATGTGGCATGGACTTGACTAATGTCTGAAGTAGTGCTGGAGGGAATTAACACCATGCATCATGCAGGGCTATCCATAAATCTGTAAGAGTAAGAGGGGGTAGGGATCTCTTATGAATGGCATGTTGCAAGGCATCCCAGATATGCTTAATAATGTTGATGTCTGGGGAGTTCGGTGGCCAGCGGAGGTGTTTAAACTCAGAAGAGTGTTCCTGGAGCCAGTCTGTAGCAATTCTGGATGTGTGGGGTGTCACATTGTCCTGCTGGAACTGCTCAAGTCCATCAGAATGCACAATGGACATAAATGGATGCAGGTGATCAGCCAGGATGCGTACGTACGTCACCTGTCAGAGCCGTATCTAGACGTATCAGGGGTTCATATCACTCCAACTGCACACTCACCACGCCATTACAGAGCCTCCATCAGCTTGAACAGTCCACTGCAGGGTCCATGAATTCATGAGGTTGTCTCCATACCCGTACACATCCATCTGCTCGATACAATTGGAAACGAGACTCGTCAGACCAGGCAACATGTTTCCAGTTATCAACAGTCCAGTGTGCCGTGACAGGTCCGGGTGAGGCGTAAAGCTTTGTGTCGTGCACTCGGAAAGGGTGCATGAGTGGGCCTTTGGCTCTGAAAGCCCATATTGACGATGTTCATTGAATGGTTCACATGCTGACACTTGTTGATGGTGCAACATTGAAATCCGCAGCAATTTGCAGAAGGGTTGCACTTCTGTCATGTTGTCGTATATTTATGTTGTATATTTCTGTTGTCTTAGCTCGTATTTTCTACTTATTTATTTCGTAGTCGTAGTAGAAATATCTGTTTAATTATTTAATGTAATTTCTTCTGAAGCTTTCTAGCTTCGCCAATAACCAATGAACTTATATGATTTGATTCCTTTTTATTTATAATGTCATAACATCTTTAATCATCCGAAGTTATACAGGTTCTTTTCCGCAAGCAACTTTAAATTCAAAACGAACACGACAAGGTCTCACCAAGTTCGTCGGTCCTGAGCTATCTTTCATCTGTTTAACTAAATGTTACCCTTAACTACCAATTTTCTCTAAGAGTAATTATTATAGTTATTCATCTCCGTTATACCACAATGTTGAAAGATTCTCTTCAGTCATCGTTTGCCCTGTTCTTGCAGGATCTTTTTCTGGCCGCAGTGATGTCGGAGATTTGATGTTTTACAGGATTCCCAATATTTACGGTGCACTTGTGAAATGGTCATATGGGAAAATCCCCACCTCATCACTACCTCGGAAATGCTGTGTCCTATCTCTCATGTGTCGACTATAACATCACGTTCAAATTCACTTAAATCATGATAACCTGCCATTATAGCAGCCGTAACTGATCTAACGCCTGTGCCAGACACCTGTTGTCTTATATAGGCGTTGCCGACTGCAGCACCATACTCTGAGTTTTTACATATCTCTGTGTTTGCATATGCATGCGTATACCAGTATCTTTGGCTCTTCAGTGTACATTTACCACAATGTTTATTTTATCACATTTTAAGACAAGAATAAAATATATATCTTTTGGATGTTTCAGTGGTTCTCGGCTAACTACACGTATCAAGTGTCGCTGGCGGAGACAGAGGCAGGCATGGTGGCTGTTCTGTCATCAACATCCAGCCTTTTCACACTAGCACTGGCAGCTCTCTTCCCTTCTAATCTTGGTGACCGCTTCACACTTTCGAAGCTTGTTGCTGTCACAATCAGCATCACTGGGCTAGTTAGTAATTACTCTTCTAGCTTTTTTTTTTTTATCTGGTTTTTACCCTCTTTATTTCAAGACATACTTCAGTCTCTGTTAATAATAATTAGTTTAGATTTTAAATTCAGTTAATTTTTTTTAGAAACTCCCACAATTAATTCAGAAAAGTCATTGTGTAGCAGTATAAAGAAAACAATGTATTTATGAAATGTTTTAATTTTGTTAATTTAATTGAGCTTCACATTTTGAAATTCACTGAAATTGTTTCTACTAATTTTGCCACAGCATTAACATTCGGTTAATAGCAGTCCAATTTATAGAAAACTACATCTGGCATTTGCTGTTTTATATTTCTTGACCTGTTGAAATCTATTTTTGTTAACACAGCAGAAATTTTGAGAAATGCCTATGAAACCTTGCAGTAAAATATGTTTAGTAAATATTCGTTTTATAAGTTTGATAACAATCCAGGAATTAGACTTTGTCTTCAGTGAAAGCTAAAGTTATGTTACATTGTGGATAGTAACATTAAATTTGATATTTAGCAGTTCTTATGTATTTTTCCATGTACAGGGTGTCTCAGAAGAAAATTATGAAAAAAATGTTAGTATGAGAAGTATAGATTGTTGTTAGCAAACATCTTTGACTCTTCGTATTAACTTCTGTACTATTCTGCATCACTTCAGATACGAAATAACTTTCACATAGTTGTGCACACAGTATTTCTTTCCCACTTACCATGCTGCACTACATGATTGTGATGTGTAGTTTGAGTCAGTAATGTTAATGAAAATGTGATGTGATAATAGTGCCTTTGTCACTATTAAAGAATATTACTGATCCTTTCACACTCTCAAATTCTGGATTGTAGCTGTTTTCCCATGTTTCCAAAACTTTACATGTAACTGTAAAACTTCACAGTTATGATGATATTCCAGCTTGTTGCATACCTGTTGACTTATTTGTCATGTAACTATAAAGAATCTAGTCTCGTCTGTTATCAACAGTTTCAAAGTTTATTACTGTGCTTTTGTTTGTCTCCTCAAGGAACTATATTGAGACATCATGTACCCAAAAATGCAATGTTCTTTTTACACAGTGACTAATATTTGTAGCAACTATATATCCAATCTATGCCGTCTAAAACCTATGCTAGATTCTCTCTCAATAATTACCATAGTAACCCCAGCTTACTCTTTCTCTCTCTCTCTCTCTCTCTCTCTCTTTCTCTCTAAGAGCAATCATTATTCGATTTGGCTCTTACCCAAAGAACAAAATATAATTCTTTCATAAAAACTATTTCTGTTGTGTCAAAACCCTCCTCTAGTTTACCATGGATTTTCTATGGAAAGACACTGGTGAACTTATAAAATAGACCTTGCATTCTTTGATACCTATTTCTCTCTCGTCCCTTGTAAAAGTTTTATACAAATTTTACAAAAAGGATCATCTTTTCTTAATACTAACAAAAACAAAAAACTAGAAGTCTAAAAAAAACTAAAGAAGACACACAAAAATTCAAGTCTGCCATGTTACATAACCATTGATTTATTTGTTGTATAACTATAAAGAATCTAGTCTTTTTCTATTTCCAATGTTTTAACTTTTATTACAGTACTTTTTATATATCTCCTCAAGGAACTACATTTGAGACATCATGTATCTGAAAATCCAAGGTCTTTTTCCAAAATGACTAATATTCGTAACAACTCATATATCTGATATATCCCATACAAAACCTTCACTAGATTCTATCTTGATAATTCACCATAGTAAACCCAGTTTACTCTCCCCCCCCCCCCCTCTCTAAGAGCAATCATTATTCAATTTCATCCATGCCCAAAGCACAAAATATAATTCTTTCATAAAAACTATTTCTGTTGTGTCACAAGCTAAGCAAGGATGTAAGTGCAATGTCAACAATGTTCAGCATAGCCCTCCACCTAGTGCATGCAGAATTTATGCACACACAATATTTCTACATATCTGCATGTTGTACGCAATCATTACGTGCAGAGAATTTGTATGAATCTACAATCTGAGCAGTCTCTTCTTCAGGAAACAATACTGGATATCTCAATTTTTGCAATGGTTAATCATGATTTGTTACCATGTGTGCTTACCGTTGAAGCCACATTCACATTCAGTGGAACGAAAGACTAGGAATATTATAGTATTATAGAAAAATCCACCAGTGCTGTGGAAACAAACTTTGAAGCACACTTCTCAGTTAGTGTGTGATACCATACAATAAACAATGTTGATCAGTCCTATTATGCTAGAGTAACAAATGAAATGCCACAGTTACCTAATCTATGTACGTTACCTTAGCAAATAGTTGGTGTCCCTTTAGCACCTCCAGGAATATTGATTTTTCCTTCCAGGACATTCTGTATAAAACATTTGATAGACATGCTGCTATTAGCTGTATCAGACTTGTGTGTATGGTTCCCTCTCTCACCCAAGTAAAGTTATAAGAGCCCTCAGACCCAACCCTTTTATTTTATTTTAAGAAATATGTACAGCAAGGTGGGAGTTGATTAATTGTGGATTTTTATATTTTTCGTGTGATTGATTGTGAATTTGTGTATATTCGTCATGTAAATGGACGTTGTTGTATGGAGAGAAACTGTGTAAATGATACGTACAAGCAACGACAGTACTATATACGAAACATTAATTAAAAGTTTTTAAGTGTTGATGTGAGCCATGAAGGACAATTCTCAACTGTTTGGCCTGATTTGCGTTGATAATTCTGTGTGTAAATGCATCTAAACAGCCATTAACTTTCATTTTAAGTTTGTTTCCCCCCTAATGATTGCTTGTGATTTTGTACTAATTCTCATTGTTTTAATGTCATTTTGGCTGTCAGTCATGTTATAGATGGTCAAGAAACATGGGTGGGCTTTCTTTATTGCCTTCGGGATGTTTCTATAGCACCTATTTAAATGCACAGAAAAGAGTTGTAAGTCAGCTTTCAGTCGTCAAAATCTTTGTTTTTGATTTGTCAAGCAGTCGTTTGTGAGTTAAATCGCTAGAATATTAGTGTATTTGGACTTAATTGTCTTTGGATTAGTCTTATGCCTTATCCATGTAAATGAAGAAATAAATATGAAGTGAAAAGTGATTCATCAGCGTAGTAATTTTATGGAACTATTTAATCCATACAAAGCAGTAGTTAATTAACCTTTGTGTGAAGGTAAACCCACTGGCGACCAATGACAATAATCTTTCAATTGGAGGGTGAAGTGATTAAAGAAAATCATTATTAATTGGTGACAGGACAAATTGGCTAATTACCAAAGAGCATATCAAAGTGTCATGTCATTTGCTGTCACAGCCTAGTTCATTTCAGAAATTAGTGATGTGTAAAAGCAATTTAATTTAATCATTATACCTCTATTTGTATTAAATTTATGCTGAATTTGATGTTTTATAAAGGAAATAAATGTGAATTATAATAATAGATTATACTCACAAACATGAAACTGCAGTTTACTTATTTTCATTTGGCCTGGAGTATGTATATTAGTCTTCTCACAATAATAAGAATTAGGAGTAAGTGTGGCTGATGCTGTGAGAGGGCTCACAAGGATAGTGTCAGACATGTATTTAATGGATTTGGATTGTTATAATCAGATTAGCTCTCCAACACTAACAGTAACAACTTTTATGAAACAGTAACTATGTATGCCATATTTGTTCTAAAAACAATAGTTTTTACAAGTTACAATTTTGGTTCATGTTACTAATACCTGGAACGCAAGGACTGTAGCTAGTCGTTTTGTAATTGGTAGGGCACTAGATCACAAGGCTGAAGGTTCCAAAATCACTCCCTGGCAGGAACAATATTTTGCTATCAATAAAGTAGCAAAGAATTCTGTTAAGCAGATGAAACGTGACAAAATTATTTATGCTGCGATAGATTTTCTATTAAACTTGATTTTCAACTGAAAGTTCACTTGAGAAATGATGCTTATGAACTGCCTGATAATCTTGCAAGGCCAAGGGGGGGGGGGGGGGGAATGAAGTTGTACAAATGTTTATAATCGATTGCAAAGCTGTATCAAAAATTATTTCAAGGTTTACATTGATTTGAAATATCACTATAAGTTTCAACAATATCTATATTGGTGTTTTTAATGCATTATTAAAAAAATTTCCTGCCAGGGACATAACCAATACTTTTGGTCATGTAACCAAGTGTCTTCTTGATTGTGCTAGGAAACAACACTTGATGCTTGGTGGATACTCTGCATTCCAAGTACTAGTAATTTGGGCAGAAATTGCAATTCAGGAAAATGCTTGGGCTTTCCAGCTAATCAGTCAGAAAAGATAAAACTTGTTTAAAATATAGGGAAATTCATTTTAATGTTTTAGTGTAGATGAACCTCGTTTTTTAATTTTTAATGGGTGGTTATGGTTGTGACTTTTTGGCACGACTTTTTTTTTTTTTTTTTTTTTTTTTTAAGATCCATGTAATGCTTTTTGCCATAGTATCTTTCTTACATTATGCATCAGTATTTTCAAAAATACACCAAACTTATTAGTGGCAAGTGCATGAGGGGCATGATGAGTGACTATTATGAGTGTAATGACAAGCTTTTTTAGAGTAATGGTTTGATCTTATTAGTGTCATGCAAATTACTGTCTACTCACGCTCAAACTCAGTCGGTTACTCCTGTGACCGGTCCTTTCTACCTGGGCAAGCTGTGCCTGCTGGAACTTCCCCAGGCTCGGTGGACAAACAAAAGCTCGGCAGACATTCGTAGGCTCAGCAATGCAGGAATAGCACATAGTGTCTTCCTTGCCTGAACCATGTAACAAGGATGGTACATAATAGAAAAATGCACAAGATTTTGCAGCAGGGACTTTCTCGAATCTACTGTATATCATTGACTACTACCAACATTTTGTGTAAAGTTCTATCAATTGAATCAACATAGACATGAAGTGCAATGTGTGTGTTTGATAAAAATGTGTAACGGAAGTATTATAAACCATGAGATCAGAACACAGTGCAACAAAATCCATAATATAAATAAGTTCTCTATAGTTACTGACATACCTTGAATCCTCATTTAGTGCATTTTGATTTATATGGAGGTTTCAGATATATGTGATGTCTTATAAGGATTTGTATCTATTAATGCACAACATTGAATTCACTTTAATGACATAACTGATATCACTCTCATAAGTGATTGTAAATAACAAAAAGACCACTCGTGTGTTCAGGAGAAAAATTGTTCCATTTTTATGAAATGCCTGAACACCGCCACAGAAATGCTGAAATGTCATGCAATCTGCCAGTTTTTACTTTTTCACTAACATAGATTTGTGCCTGGTCTTTTAAGTATCCGAATTTTCTGGAAGAAAACATATACAGTATTATAGAATGATATAACACAGGTAGAAAATAACAAGAAGAAGACATATACTCTCCACTCTTTAATTTTTCAGTTACTTCATCCTTCAATTTAGCGATTTTAAGACTGTGATGCAGTTCGTAACTGATCCAATTGTATGGAGTGAGTACCAGTGTCACCATGCAGCATGCAAATAACTGACTGAATCTACTGTCAGGCTCGAGCTTATGTCCGGGCTCGGTCCTCTGCATTGTATTTCCGGCATTTGGCCGGCAGAGGTCGCACTGGCAGCGACAAACCAAGCAAGCCTAGACAGCATTTGCGCGACCCTAAATCTTATAGTTACTGCTGTTATTAAGCCAATAATAAATTATTATTAACATAGTAAAAGGAGCTGATTTTGATGAAATTTGAGCTACATGCATGTCTGTCACATAAAAATCTGGATGAAAGGTTAGAATGGCTTCAGAATTTCCATGAACATGAACATTTGGTTATGCTTTAAAACCAGACTTTTTAATTATTTTCTCTAGAGTGTTTGTCAAATTAAAGGGCAGAGTCAATTTCACCATAGTTTGAATGTTGTCACGAGTTTAATATTGTTGAACAGTAGAACTAATTTAAATTCCATGACCCATCAGTGTAAAATAACAATATTTCTATCCCATCCTGTAAAAACACTACAGATATTTTTATAACACCTACAGGTGGTGGTAAGCTTGTCAGACCTGAGCCTGGAACCTAAGCTGCCAACAGGTGCCATCTTGGCTCTGGTGAGTGCCTTCTTCTATGCACTCTATCTCGTTTTCCTCAGGCGCAAGGTAGATCATGAGGACAAGATGGACATACCCATTTTCTTTGGTAAGTAATTAGCGTCTTCTCCACTAACCTTCAGCTTAACATTTATAGAGAAGTAACATACCTATGTTATATTGATAAATATATTACTTTTCTACAGTTCCTGGAAATTGTTTTTTAGTTATGGTGGCTTGAAAAGCGTAGTATAACTCTGCTGTTTGGTGCAATGTATTTTGATAAACTTAATTGAAACTCTCATTATGGTTTTACAAATATATTATTGAGTTTAAGAAAAGAAGAATCATTATTTTCAATAAAAATTAGATGTAATTCAATTCTTATATTGCATCATTTGTTTTTATTTGAAAGTTTTATTATAAAGTTATTTTTCATAACCCTGAATTTCATTGACTTTGTATTAAATTTAAGACAAGCAACATTTCTGTTTTCACTATTGACATTGTATCAAATTTAATACATTCATCAGTTTATTTCTAGTTTATTTTTTTAATTTGCTGATATTCATTTTTCCCCCCTGTGTCAGCTGTTGAAACACAGCCCAGCTAATAATGTAATAAATACGTGTGAATTGATGTCATGGTGATCATACATTTAAAATTTTGATAAGGAAACTTGAGGTGTCATATTGTTAGCAATTGCAGTATGTATAACTGTTAAGCTGTATGCAAAGCGGCCATTTACGTATAATTCACCAGTTAATGTGGTGTGTAATCAGACAGAATATAGGTTACACATTCTTAATTGATTTTTCACTAGCAGAGTTCCAGGCATTGCCCGTTATGATCTAGATTGATTTGCGCACACAGTGAATATTGAAACTCATAAAAGAGATAAGTTTTTTGGGGATTCTATGATAACCATGGAGCCGCAATTTGATGGTGGAATCCTGTGAAACTCGATGAGTAAAATTGAAAGTATAGAATACATTTTTTTGATATCTTGCTTAGTTCTCAAGATATTGTATTTCAGAATTGACATGGTTAGGTGGAAATGCAGCCTGGACCAGAAGAAACATCGCCTAAAGCGCAAGGAACTAAAATTGACATGTTAAATCTCAAAAACCAAGTGAGATATCAAAAAATGTTGTTCATTATTGAGCTGTGTGCGGCTCATCTTCACGCTGCGGCTATCATCTGCCGTCAGCCCACCGCTTCGCTAGGGGGCACTGTGGCGGAATTTCTGCCATCTGGCGAGCGATTGTCTTCTGTCGCACGCCTGCTGCTCCGCTAGGCAGCGCCGCGGTGGAGTAGTGCCCTCTGCCGGATAGAGTGGGGTATATAAGCAGTGATCCGGCGCGGCCAGGGCCAGTTGGATACCCAGTCGGATAAGCAGTCAAGTAACGTCAGTGCTGCAGAGAGTGTCGGAGCTGCGTGGACTGTCGGAGGCGGCGTACCTCCCTGGGTCGTCGGGAAGCGTAAGGCCCGGACGGGCAGCGGGCGCCCAGGGAGGCCGTTAATGGGGCCGCTCCGTCCGTCAGTGTACCAGTGAGGGCCAGTGCGATATCCAGTGAGGAAGGAGTGTCGGAGCTTCGTTGACTGTCGGAGGCGGCGTACCTCCCTGGGTCGTCGGGAAGCGTAAGGCCCGGACGGGCAGCGGGCGCCCAGGGAGGCAGTTAATGGGGCCGATCGGTCCGTCAGTGTACCAGTACCAGGCCAGTTGGATATCCACTAAGGAAGGACTAAGGTCAGTGCTGCAGAGAGTGTCGGAGCTCCGTTGACTGTCGGAGGCGGCGTACCTCCCTGGGTCGTCGGGAAGCGTAAGGCCCGGACGGGAAGCGGGCGCCCAGGGAGGCAGTTAATGGGGCCGATCGGTCCGTCAGTGTACCAGTACCAGAGGCAGTAAGAAGAGTGAAGCGTTAGCAGTACCAGTACCAATACCGACAGTTGGACCTCCATCGCCGGGCGCGGGAAAGAGGTCAGTCTCTGCAGTCAGTCTCTGCGGTGAGTCTCGGCTAGGAAGTGAACAGTCTGAGGAGGAAGTGGCGGTGTCGGAAGCGGCAGTTGAAGAAGGCGACGTGCTCCATGCACGGGCAGCAGTTAGGCGGAGCAACGTGATACTTGGCCGTCGACGAGGGGTTATTGACGGTGCCTGGTCTGACAAGCAGTTCTGAGTGGCCGTAAACTGTGTCGTCGCCTCACATGCCCAGACTATATGGCAGTTTGGGGTGTCCTCGTAAAGTGTGCGCTTTGGCACCTTCTGGAGCAACCTGTGCCTTCATGTTCCACGAGTGGGTAGACTGTTAGAGAGTTCGTGGTATTCAGACAATTCAACTTCGTTGTATTTTCTGCTTCCTCGGTGCAATTGGAGATTTTCTGTTTGGTGTTCATGCTTGCGTGGGACAATCTAGGTCACTAATGGCTGTTCTTTCACATGAGGGAAACAGTGTATGTATGTTTGTCTGTACCCTTGAGGGTTGCTGAAACATTAAAACAGACCAGTGTTGGTTGAGCTCAACTGATATAAGTGCCTTGAGAAGCTCGATCTTTGGAAATCCTGTTTAGGAACTTATAGCACCGGATATTCTACCATTATTAAATTGTTGTTTAGACATAAGTAAATTTAAGTGTGTAAATCCTTGGACTCTTGGGCCATCATGGATCATTAAGGCCAACTAGTATTGTGGTTATTTAATATAAGTATATCTTGGGGCGAATTTTAAGTAACCGATTGGTAATTAAGCTTATTACATGATATAGTGTGGAAATCTTATGTTGGAAGTTGTTGATATTGTTGTGTAAAGTTGTATTGTATTTGGTATTTATTGTAATAAACAAGACTGAGACAATTGTAACCGTGCGCCCACATGCTTGCCAACCTAACTACCACCTCAATTATTTTAATTTTTTTTCGCCGAGTTCTATAAGAATTCATCATCAGATTTTGGCACCATGATAATGATAGAACTGACAGTTTTTTGCACTTGTGAATTAAATTTAATGTCAGTCGCTCCATTTTTATATACGTATTTAAACGGCTAACCTCCTGTGTAGCAGAAAAGAGATGGGGTTGGGATTGATTTATTCCTTCAATATCTTTAGCCATGATATCAGGAATGTGTGTACTATGTTTTATCATAATAGGCATAGCGATTTGTGCAGCAATAGAAACAATGGTTTTTTTCAGGAAATGTGATAAAGACAGAATCGCTCATCACTAAATTACAAAAAATAAATAACACTATGTCAACATTAAAGGTTTTAAACAGTTCAATTTCATGTTCATAGCCATCAGTTGTGCCTTACTTACTATTAACAGCGAGAATTTAATTCGCATACAAACATTAGAGATTGTAGCTGTGCGGCCAGAGACTGTAATTTCAAAAAGCATCAAATTTCTTGGTAGGTTCTTCGCTAAAGCTCACTTTCATGTTCAAACCTATCAAATATGCATTACTAAACACAACCATTAAAATTTCACAACATCAGAAATTATAGCAGTGCAGCCTCAAATAGTAACATCAAGAAACAAAGAATATATCTAAAGATTTTTTCATTGAATTATTAAAATTAATTTAAATATTTTCCACTTTATGTAGTTTCCTCTTCGCATTCAATATAGCTATGTGTGGGGTTTAAAGAATAAAAACTATAATTTAAGAAAGTAAACGTTACATGCGATAACATGGCTATTTTTTTTTTTTTATGGTTTGTGACGTAAGCATCATATTTCTTTTTATTTTTTTTGTTTCAGGCTGTACGTTAAGATTTTCATTTGCCACTCCAGCATTATGTTACGTTGGATCATAAGACATACCAAACACTTCAATTGAGATTCTAATCTTTAAAACAGTGAAAACCCCATCCAAATCTGCTCTGCAGTTTCAGAGTTTTTATACTTCAAATATATCCAGTTTTCGTTTTATAGATATAGATTGTTAGGTTCTTCTGTTTAATATGGTTGGAAAGACCCCAAGCAAAATAAGCTGTTCTCTATAGGTTATCACAGTGTCAAAAGATCATTTTATTTGACTGATAAGAATTTGGAGGGAACTAAGAAAGCTAATAAATGGATTATGGATGAGGATAATATTGCTACAGATGTGGTATTTATTTATTGGATACACTTTCTTACTACATTCAGTGACAGATGTGTTAAAGATGGTGGATTGTGCGTTACCTTAAAATATTATTCAGATTGAGTCTGGACATATGCTGCTTATCAGAGGATTGGAATAATGCCATATTAGTATCAGTTCATAAACTCTGGCCTCGCAGTTGGGAGGACACAAGTGCGAATCCCAGTCTGGCCATCCAGATTTTGGTTTCCTTGTTGTCGTAAAATCACACCAGGTGAATGCCAGGATGATTCCTTGAAAAGACCATGGTTGAATTCCTTCGTATTTCTTACCCCCAATTATTTCCCTCCTCTAATGACTTCAACATCAGTGATGTGTAAAGCCATAAAAAAATTCCATAAAGGAGGTGAAACAAATAGGGTTGAAAATTACCAGCATTAATGGTAGGCAAGTGGAGAGAAACATCAGAAATTTCTGTGAGGAAAGAAATTGGTTTGCAAATTGTCAACATGGATTCATGTATTGATATTTCCAATACAGTAGGAAATAGAGGCCAATTTGGTGGTATATCTCTCCAAAGTGATTTACAGAGTGATCCATAAAATGGTGATTAATAAAGTAAAAGTCATTTTAAAAGATTGAAAAGTTATATTCTATGTAGACAATTTCTTAAAAGGCAGAAAACAAAGAGTTACAGTAGAAAGTGCAATATCAATAGAGGTGGCAATCGTAAAGATGATGCCGCAGGTGGATCATTGCTGTACGTTGTCCTAATGATTTGCATTTGTGGTTTTACAGGTAGAAGTTATGTTGTTTGGGGATGACAGAACTAAAATCACTAGGCATTGTGAAAAGTTGTGGGTGGAGGGGGGGGGGGGTATGGGTAGGTCAACATTGAATGAAAATAAAAGCTAAAAACTGAGTTATTAAGTAAATAGATTTTTTTTAAAAAAAATGTTTGGTACGATTATAAGATGAAAGGGGAATTGCTTGTTGAAGACATAAATTGGAAATAATGGACACAATATTTTATTGTAAACTCAGTTGTGCAAGATACAATGGGCAGGTGATATGGAAAGGTTTCAAAGTTGTTTATTTGTTGGAGAGGGTAAGGAGGAATTGGGTTACAAAATCTTGGTTAAACCGTTGCTTGGATAAGATGGTCCCGTATGTGACCAAAGAAGGGCAGCTGTGTTTGTTTTGTGGAAATTACCACAGATTATATGATTAGTAACTGATATGATACAGGAGCAAGGTTTTGAATCATTGGAAGACAGGAAATGGGAATTTATAAGGTGCATATTGCTGATTAGGCTTGTATCGATATTTGTAGAAGAATTAGGAGTATTAGATCAAAAGAGATTATCACTATCTGTCAGTTAATTTCTAACATAAGGGAAATGGCACAATTTTTTTGTGTATGTAAGGGAGTCAAGGTTTGAATAATTTATCAGGGGAAGAGAAAAACAATTTTCCAGAAATACTAAAAAAATTAAATATGTAAATCACATTAGAAGAATAGTGGTGATTTTGCACTCAAGGAATTTTAAAATTATTTATATATTAAATGGGAAGCCAACTGTATTGCCACTGGGCCATATGCTCCATTGGAATTAAATTAAAAGTATTATGTTTCTTCATATGCTTTGGAATCTGAAAATTATAATTCAAATGGTGATGAATTTTAAGCAGTAATAATTCAGATTTGGACCTGTTATGTTTAGCTTCAAAAATTTTATTTGAATATACGAGGCGCGTCCAGAAAGTAAGTTCCGTTTCAATTTATCTCCACTGCAGCGCTGCGATTGCAGTTCCACACATGCGCTGTAGACGATGTGTATCAAGGGGAAGAACGTTCACCATTTGGAGATCGCTGTCAGTTACGTACGCTTTGTTGTGCTTGTTTGAAATGTCGGCGTTGATTGAAAATCCCTCCACCTGTGAAATCAGGTCTGTGATTCGGTTTCTGAATGCGAGGAAAGTGAAACCAAGTGAAATTTATCGGCAAATTTGCGATGTTTACGGACCAAATGCGATGAGTGATTCGATGGTGAGAAGATGGGTCCAACAGTTCAATGGTGGGCGTAGTGATGTGCATGATGAAGAACGAAGTGGGCGTCCACCTTTGGTTACAGAAGAACTGGCAAGACTTTCATCTGTTCTTACATCTCAAGTCTTTCCTTGGCGGTCATCACTTCACCAATTACGACGAGCTGAAAGAAACTGTTTCCAACTGGTTGAAGACACAGGCGGCAGATTTCTATGAAGAAGGTATACAAAACCTGGTGCCACGCTACGACAAATGCCTGCAAAATTTCGGCAGTTATGTGGAAAAGTAGTTTAAGAGTTGTAGAATTTTGTGCAATAAAAATTTCTTCTGTATCTGTGTACAATTTCATTTTATTACCAAACGGAACTTACTTTCTGGACGCGCCTCGTAGAACTATCTGAACAGCTTACTTTGAAAATAGTACAGATCAGTTTCCTCTACTGATGAAGTATAGAATCCTAAGAAGAGTATTGTCTTGCGCTTTCTTCATGAGAAGTGAAATTTCAAGTGTGGTGAGAATATATCCAAAATAAAAAGATAAAACATTATTCAAATTTAATTTATAGCGTATTAAGACAATAACTGTATTTAATTCGTAGCTTTTGTGTTAGCACCTTGTTTTCCTATTTATATGTAATGGCTAAAAAATGATACACAGCCTGATTTGCTCTTAGTTTATATTAAGGTAGACTTCAGTTGACAGCCAATCTTATAAACCATTTTTGGTATTGACAAATAAACCTTTAAACTGTTGAATAAAGTAAGTATGATAAAAAAGATGGCAAATATATGTTTATTGTGTAAGTGTGCAGAGATAAAACTATTCAAGTACTGGTTGTATTCTCACTGTCAAAATTTACAAGATCTGTTATCTGGAAGTTGAGAATCATTTTCCTTAATTTCTGGTAATACTGATAAATTAATACTGCCAAATCAATTTAATTTTTGTTCATTCATTAGTTTTCTGAACAAGTTTCACTTCTTTCATAGAAGCATCTTCAGTGGATTCTTTACACATTACAAAGTTATTATGTGATAGCATTTTTTCCATTCAAGTTATTATATAATTTATAACCTGATAATATTTTCTATATACATTCCTGTATTTTCACTTCATTCTAGGCACCAGTGATTTTTGCTTCCTTTTCAGATAACCGGTCATTTTCTGCATGTTTCACAAATAAACTGGCACAAATAGTTTGTCAAATGACCAGTCTACTTTGTTTACCGGCCAGATTGTATAATGCTGTGTGATGCTGTTTTGTTATGTTTATTATTTATTTTTTTTTATCAGTTTCCATTTGTTTGCTGCACATTTTTTGCAAATGTGTAAATTTGTTATGATTTTATGTGACCTTGGTCAACAGTATTTTATCTGTGTTGATTTCTTTTCCTTAATTTTTTTTTAGTACTGTGTATAGTATCTGTTGTGTCAGGTTTGTGGATTCGTTTATTATATTTTCCTTCTGTTAATGATTTCTCTCTGTTATAATTTTTGTGAAATGTTTGTTTATATGGTTTATTATTGTTTATGATGAGTATTTGCATGTCTGTGTTGATATTAGCTGATTGGTAGTGATTTTCTTGTAAGTGTTCAGCAAATGTAAAGTGATAATTATATTTTAGTGCTGTTATGTGTTTCTTGTACCTTGTTTTTTGTTTTCTACATTTGGCAAATGTATTGAGCTGGAGATTCAATGCATATTATCCTATATACCCAAGTTGTGGAATTTATTGGTTTGTGTGTTAATTTTTCTGTTTATTTTGTTGTGGGTGTAGTGTGCTACCTGGAGTTGAGCTGCTGTGGATATTGTCTTTTGTGGCAATGGGATTGTAATATGCGTTTTTTGATAATTTTGTTGATTATTTGATGTACCCTGTTCTCCTTTTGTCCATTATTAGTAGCTTTATAGCTAATTGTGTCTAGCTCTAGTATAAAGATACCTATATTGAGTGGTATTTTATTCAGTAATAAGAGCTGAATCAAACCATCCACAAACACATAAAGCAGCTGCAATTGGCTTCTGTCCACTAAGAATAAATTGGACGCATAGCAGTTTTAATGATTAATTTTCCTAAGGAGATAACAAAAAAAAAAGTTATTTATTATAAAAGATAAAGATTATTATAATTTTTAGAAAATAAATTTGGCAAAATCAGGCATTTAGTCATATGACCGCAAACACCAATCGGGAAGCATTACATCATACCATCCCAGACACCAAAGTTGTTACCGACATTTTCGTGGAACAGAACAGGTTACTTGGTTAATTCGTTTGTAGGATCTCTTGTCATGTGAATGCAATTGTTTTCGGTTATATGCCAAAAGATAAGTGTAATTTGTTATGGAACCAGGATTTAGCAAAGCAAACAGTGGTGGCGACTTCTTTTTTCTTCAAGTTTTGGCCCTGGTTCGGAAAATTTGTAGATATGCCACTGTGTGGAACGTGTAACTATTTTCAGCATGCAAAACATGTAGTTTGTGAGGCAGAGATTGGGGACTGTCCCGTCATTCGCCTTCATAGCTCTGAAAAATGGCTACAAACTGCAGCCAGGACAGCTCATATATAGGAGTCCAGGCTTGTTTGCCTGTGCAACACTGGCGAGTATGATTTGACTTACCATATGGTGTTGCGTTAGAGAAGTGGCAAAATACTGTTACTTGTAAAGGTTGCTTAAAGTGCATGAAAGACTTATTAGTTTCATACTTAGTGTAATAAAGATAAAATCATGTAGGGCAATATTTCAGCAAACTTAAATTTTAACATTTATTTCAACATATATTTATATAGCTAGCAGTACACAGGTTATATAAAACTTCAGTTAAGTAAAGCGTTCATAATTATAGATACATGGCAAGACAATTATCTCAGACCAAGCAAACAATAAGATGATTTGTTCAGAAAGGGAGTAATAGATTGCAATAAACTCCATAAGGAAATAAAATTTCTAAATGGTCCTATATTTAAAAGACAACTAAAAAAAATTCTTATCAAGGAAAGCATTATATTCTGTTAGTGAACTATATTATAGTCCCCACAAAAAATATTTATGTAATTTTCTATTCACCTTTTTGTGAAAGTTACTGATTTTTATGTAAGATGTCGGGAATAAAATTGTTAAGGAGCCTTGTACTTTAAAGTGAAAAATATATCTAACAAATTAAATCTGAATAAAGGTATGATTTCAAATTATTGTTTGCCATTATAGAAAAATTATGTTTCATTTTGTGATATATCTAATTCTGTATATGTTACAAGTGCTGTAAATAGACGATATTTGATTTATGTAATTGTAGACCCCTGTGGCCTCTTGGCTGTGAGGGTGATGCTGATGTTTTGGCCTTCTTGGACAGAACAACAAAAAAATCCTTCATGGAGGCATTGAACAACATGCCCTCAAACTGCCTCTCTGGTTGTTTTACATTTACAACACTTTTATTCTGTGGCCTCATGGGTTGAGTGTCGTTGATTAGTTTCTTGATTACATAAATATAGCACATCATAAAAGCAAATTTACTACACAAACAGAAATACAAGAAAATCTGCCATAACTAGATTTGTTAGTGACAAAATGCAATGATTGGAACCGGGGACATTCAGTTTACCAGAACACTACATACACAGATAATCATATGTCATAACCATCCAGCATCAAAAAGAGGCCCTGTGTAGCCGAGCAGTAAAAGTGTGAGATACGGGGTTGGAAACACTACAATCTAATGTATTTGACAACCTATTCATAGGCCCTGCACACAATCATGCCATGAAGAGAACCAATGCTGCAAATAACATGGCCTCTAGCCAGTCCACAATTCAGGAATGCAGAACAGCAGTTATGCCCTACATAAAAACATGTTATTCATAGAATTGGGAAGGTGTTATGAAAATTCAATGTAAAACTTGAATACACAAATATATCAGCAACTCATTAGTTAGTGTAAAGGTCAAAATCCCTCCCCTACAAGTTGTCGGAGGGTCTATGAAATTCTGTGCAACTGGGTCAGGTTTAAATTGTAGAAACTGGGTTCACCATAAAGGACAGATTACAAGTACACAGTTGGCATTATAAACCTAATTACATCGAGAAATGGGACATTGCACAGCATGCAGCTGCAACCAGCCATGCCATTAATTTTGAAAAAAAAAAAAAAACTAGGCTGATATTCCAAGATCAGTGGTGGCCAAGAAGATTAAAGGCGACAATGGAGATTGTCAAGCACCCGTATAACACGTAAACGAGGAAGTGCTCTTAGGCTTCACAACACATTGTGTTCTCTGGTGCAGATGGAGCAGGTTACTCACCACACCCCTCCTTACCACACCATGCCTCATCTGGATAAAAAAAATATGACAAATTGGTAATCCTGATTGGCTAGGTGGATTGAACTCTCTAGACGGGTATATTAGAGCATACAACACCAGTAGATAACACAGCTCTGCCCAAGAACTGTTGTGCCCCCCCCCCCCCTCCTGGACAGCCAAGACACCAATGACTGTTTTTGTTGGGAGAAAGATAGTTTTGATATCGTTTGTATGCTTAAGATACAAAAGTTTTTTTATATAAAAAAGTAGTTTAAAAAGATGTGTGACTTTTGATTTGCATAATACTAATAACCCACCCAAAAAATAAATAGGAAATTTGCTATAGTTGACAAGCATTTAACAGGTCTCCCTCCTGCATGCAGGCTTTGTGGGTCTGTTTAACCTGGTGCTGCTGTGGCCGTTGTTCTTCGTTCTGCACTACAGTCATTGGGAACCATTCGAATGGCCAACCCGACCTCAGTGGACTTTCCTGCTACTCAATGGATTTGTTGGAACTGTGCTGTCAGAGGTACTCTGGCTGTGGTGAGTGAATCAGAAAATACAAAGTAAAAATGACTCCATGACAAATACCAGTTGCAGTTCCTGTTCTAGAAAATGTTTAGAGGATTTTTTTTTTTGATTTTGATTTTTTTAAAAAGGAACTGTGTTGATACAGTGCAACCTCGATATAACAAATCGGAGGGGAACAAGAAAATATTCGTTATATCAAGTAATTCGTTGAACTAAGGTTTGTTATTTTGAGGTTAGGTTGGTCTAAAATTCGTTATAAAGAGGTAAAAAAATAGTTATATTCGCCTCAACATTACGTACTTATCTTGTTATAGCGAACAACTTCTACTAATAAATGATAACACATTTTTATCAAATTACTGTATGTATTTTCTGTTTAAAAACAATTAGGTAGGTAACAAAATTTTTTTCTTACATTAATAATCAAAATTGAATGCAGTAAAATCCGTAAAAGTAGGTACATATCTTGGTGGGTACATACATTATGTAGGTAATTTAATGTTAATTTCAAAGATTCGGACAACAAAAATCACGAATTAAAGGTAAAGAATCAACAATGTGGTTATAGTAGCTTAATCTCAATTTTGTTCATCTTGATTAGAAAAAAAGTCATAAATAGTTGTCTGTTTACCACCGGTAAGAGTTATCACATCCAAAGCGCAATCTAATTTCGTGATGGAATTGACTACATCGTCACTCAAACCTCCCTTTTTGAGAAACACAGATTTTATTATATTTAAAGCATTATAAGCATCTTTTATTGTGAAGTGATGCTCATCAATTTCACCTTCTTCCTCGTCTTCACCCGCTTCTGCATTAGTAACCGGCAACACAGATGTGACGATGTCAGCATCAGTTAGTTCTCCACAGACGGCTAAATCATTATCAAAGGTAACGAAGTCTTTGAACTCAGTCTCTTGTGAAGGTGCAATTCTTTTTGAACTCTTTGCCAGGTCCTAGCAAGTTCTGCGACTGGTAAATCGTCCTCCTCATCTTCGCATGTTACTTTAAACCCACTTTTCTTGAAGCAGTTTGCAATGGTCTTTTCAGTGACTAGATTCCAAGCTTTGGCGATCATCCACATGGCTTGTAAAACGTCAATTGTAGTTGGTGTTTGACGTTCAACATCAGCAAGAAATCGTCTGACAACTTCCTTCCTATAATGCATTTTGAAGCTTTGGATGATGCCTTGGTCCAGTGGTTGTAGTTTTGAAGTGGTATTTGGAGGCAAGTACTTTATTTTTATATTTTCCAGGTTAGGTATTTCTCCGTGTGCAGTACAATTATCGATGAACATTAGAATTTTCTTGTTTTTTTTTTTTTTTTTTTTCTTCATCTCTTTATCCACACTTTTAAGCCAATTGCTAAAAGCATCACTAGTCATCCAAGCCTTATGGTTGGACGTGTAATCTGTTGGCACATTATTGACATTTTTAAAACATCGCGGTTTTTGATATTTTCCGATGATGAGTGGCTTAAGTTTGTAAGTCCCAGTACAATTTGTTCCCAGCAGTACTGTTAAGCGAAGTTTGCTGTTTTATCCGCCATTACATTCATCGCCTTTGAATGATAAGGTTTTGTCAGGTAAACATTTATAGAATAGTCCAGTTTCATCGGCGTTAAAGATGTCTTCGGGATCGTATCTGGTGATCAGCTCTGCCAGTTTGTTTTTCCAATCATCACATACTTTTTCATCAACACTACCACTTTCACCGCATATTTTTCGAAAAACAATCTCGTTTCGTTTTTTTAAATTTTGAAGCCACCCGTTGCTAGCACGGAACTTTTCATGTCCCAATTCTACTGCAAACTGCTGAGCCTTTTCCTGAAGAATAGGGCCTCCGATTGTGATTTTTTTGTCTCGGCACTGTTTTAACCACTTCAACACACATTCCTCTACGTCTTTGAACTCGCATGATTTTAATCTTTTACTGTTTACAGGCAAACCACTTTCTTCTGAAAACTTTAAATTTTAAAATTGTATCCAATGTACTTGCGGGAATCCCGAACTTATTAGCTGTGTCTAATTTTTTTCATCATAGGATTTTTGTCAACATAATTAATGATGTTTCGCTTTTCTGCAACCGATAAGGAACACCTTTTACGTTTCTGAGCCATTTTAACTTAAATCTTTAACAATAGTGATGAGCAGAAGTGTTTACATTACTTTCAATCAAACAACAATGATTGTTTTACGAACAAAAGCGTGTCGAAACATGTCGCGATTGGTGGGAACTTTATATAAAGGTTTTGGGTTGACAAAATTCGTTAATTAGAGGTATGTATACTTTTTCTTGATAGTTGAAAATTCGTTATAAGGAGGTTGTTCGCAAAAAATGTTCGCAATGTAAAGGTATATTATTTTATATTGACTCTTATGGACAATTCAAGGGGATTACGAAGAATTTGTTAAATCGAGGAATTCGTTATATTGAGGTACGTTATATTAAGGTTGCACTGTACATAAAAACTTTGTAAAGTATAAGAAAAATTGAGATTAAAACGGTATAACACATATGTTCTCTCTCTCTGATTCCCCAGGCCCCCAAGAACTTGTACTCCATCTTATTAGCATCATTATTTGAAATTTAAAATTAGATACAAAAGTATTAAAACAATTTGATAAGTAAGTGAGCTATTTAAATATCCAGTTATTGCACAAAACTAAAATATTTATTGAAAGATGGTTCACATTGTTGACCTGCTAGAAAATATTTAAAGAATTCTGATTTCCTAAAAAAGAAAAGTAAGTTGCAGAAATCTCTTATGCTTGTCTTGAACACAATGAGATCTGGAAATCATTTTTAACAAACTTTTAACTATTTCAAATCTATCACTGATTTGATCATCATGTTGAAGTAGTAAATGAAATAGTTGGCATAACTGGAAGATTATTTTATTGTTATTAAATAAATTTTCTGCTTTCTCCTTTCTTATTGAATTCTTTTGCTTGTGACTCATGGAGCATTAAAAACCTCACACATCAAGTAGAAATGCCCCATATGACCTGTGAAATAATTAATTTGTATCCACTTGTTTTCCTTGCATCTAGAATTACTGCTCACCTGTATTTTTAAAATGCACAAATCTTTTTTCTTTTGCCTTTATTGTAGTTTAAACAGTAAGGTAACTTCAGAAACATATCAACATTAACCAATTGTAGAATTGTATGCATTACGTTTCTCCATTTTTATTACCTTGAGACTACTTTGAATGAGTTGGAACTGTGCTGCTTGTGATGCAACAAGGCATATACACGAGGTAAAAGTGTTAAAACATTAAGAACATTAGGAACATTAAGCAGTAATATTAAATAGATTTAATAGATTTCAATTTTCTGGTAGCAAGAGTGAGTCGGGCAGTGTATTTAATTTAGGAATTTAAGGAAGCAGCTGTAGCAGCCATTATGGCAGCAAGGCCAGCCTAAAGGTCTGTCACACTTTTCCCGCCTTGAATTTAGTGTGCCGATCAGAGTGCCACAAACCACCCCACAAATGCCAAAAGTCACCGCCTGAGATGGGTATTATCAGTGGGTTTGTCCATAAGGTAGAGGGGATGGAAAAACAAAGAAATTCAGGAAGGCAGGCTTGGTAACAACAGCGTGGAAAGAGATCAGGCAACCCAGATTACTGTTACCCCGAGGTTATTTAAGGCCAACCGGGTTACAATAGCCTCCTCAGTTGCACAGTTTTGTTCAGTTCATTCAGTGTGATCCAGTGTGGTTCTGCCTGCTAGATGCAAGTCCATTTATATTTTATCTCTCTCTGTACTCATGCTCACTCTTGTTACAGGTTATAAAGTGTAGTCAATTAAGAGCACTAAACAGGAATTGTATATTGCCTTGTGTTATGATCATGCTGATGAATTGCTGATATTTAGTATCACTCCTGGGAGAACAGTATGGAATTGTTTAATTGCTTACCTGTGAATCTTAAGTTGGACTTTTTTAGTTTCTTACATGCGAATCTTAAGTGCAGACAAATTGGTTACTAGACAGTTTTATGAGTTTTATTGAAAACCAGTCCCTGTTTCAAGTGTAGACCTTTGTATGAATGTGATCAAGTTGGACAGAATATAAGTTGATATCCACGTATTTTATTTTTTGTAATTGTTCCGGTCCCCTACTATTTTGCTATTGTTATAAGAGAATGCAGTCGATCTCTGGCAAAGAAGTCCGATAATAAATAATTACTAAATTAGCCATGAAATATTAAAGGTAGAGGAGTCGGAAGTTTACATGCTGTATTGTGTGTCTTTTCCACTGGATAATGTTATAAAAACATATTTTTTCAACGGCACCCTCTGCCATCTTCTTCAGGTTCTGACTCTGTAGTTTGTACATAAGCCAAAGCCATAGAATGTTTAATGCAGAGAAGACTATTATTTAGATACCATACTGAAGAGGGTATAATTTTATTAATGATCATTTATTTTCTAGACCATTCATCAATTCACATACCATCAGATCATTTCTATTTTCCCATAGGCTTTACTTTCCCCAACAAATTAAGTTTAAATTATCATGACTGATTTAGTAGTTATAAAGTTCAGCAGAATGTTCTAAAGAGTATTTTCACAGTGGTACATATTTTAATGGCCAATAAGTTAAATTAACAAAATTAAAGATTTCTGCTTTAAACCACAGTAAATTCTACTTTGTGGTAACTCCTTAATAAAACTTCAAATTGCTAAGCCACATTTTATTTACCTTAAATATAAAATTGTGAAAAGATAAAATTAATTAATTACAGATTAAATGAATGTTACAATATAGATAAATAGCATTGTATGTGAATGCAGGCTTTCCCGGCGAATAAATGACAACAAATCTTCTAGGGTTTGCAGCCGGATTTTATTATAAAGCGATTCCGTCATTTTTTTTTTTTTTTTTTTTTTTTTTTTAAATGACGGAATCACAAATTATACAATTGATTAATTTATTACACATTATATTAAAGTATAATTATTTTACCTTTAATGGAAAATTTTATATACAAAACCATGGCCTAGCAATGGGTAACCCCTTAGCGGGAATCTTAGCCGATATTTTTATCAATGATCTAGAGACTAAATTTTTTAACTCTGATTCACTGGTACTGAAAGAGATACGATTTTACGCTAGATACGTAGATGATTTAATCATAGCATTTGATGGGAATGACCATGATTTAGAAATTTTATTTAACAATTTCAACTGTCTTCATGAGAACATTGTATTCACCAAAGAAATGCAAAATGAAAATGGGGAGCTCAATTTCTTGGATCTTAAACTTGCAATAAAAGACAACAGTATAAACTTTGATATTTATCGCAAACTGACTTACACAGATAACATCATCCCTGCCGATTCTGCACACCCAACATCGCACAAATTAGCATATTTCCATTCTGCAATCAATCGAGCTTTAACAATTCCCCTTACTCCCACTAAATTAGGAAAAGAAATTAACATTATCAAATCCATTGCTACCAATAACGGATATAATAAACAGATAATAAATACCATCATAGACAAGAAAACCCGTAAACCATGCTCAACATTAACAAAATACGGAGACGTCCAAAATATGATAAAAGATAACAAATTTATTGTGATTCCCTTTCTAGGAAACATATCGTATAGAATTAAACGACTTTTAGTTAAAAAATACAGTTGCAGGGTAACATTCTCTACTCATAACAGTATAAAGAAGAACATTAGACATGCCATTAAAACGACGAATGACCCCTTTTCCAATTCAGGAGTTTATAAAATTACATGTAAAAATTGCCCTCAGTACTACATAGGGCAAACAGGCAGGCAAATAAAAATCAGATATAAAGAACACATACAAAAAAAGAAAAACAGCAACATTTCTAATTCCACATTTGGCGAACATTTGTTAAAGGCAAACCACTCGGCGAGAGGTTTAGAAAGTACGATAATTCTACACAGAGAAAAGAAAGGACGTAAACTAGACCTATTAGAAGAATTAGAAATCTTTAAGCACGTAACGAAAAATGATGGTAATATGCTTAATGACCAGCGGGAATTAGCTAACAAACAATTCTTAGAAGCTTTCAAGCCAGTAATTTCAACCGAATAACATATTTTGATACATATGTCTATAATGTTCGATTCTCCTCAAAAATTCTATTAGTTAAGTAATTGTTTATATATGAAGTAGATTTTAACCAATTTTTAAATATTATGTTACAATTTTTATTATATCACATTTAAGCACTTCTTTTAATTAATCTGAGTCACGATAACATTTTAGGAATAGTGTAAACTTGCACCTCAGCCCATCATTCCATAATGCAATCTTTACACTGTAAACTAACTTGCTTTTTAATTAGCCATAATAATATACCCCGTAGCGCCATCTAACAAATTTACGAAGTTCGTTGATTCACATATAACTGGTCAGTTGGCGGAAGTCGCCCGCCTCGTACAGATGTTGTCCGGTAGACGGAAGGAAGAACTGTGACGATGTGCAACTTCGCACGAAAGGACTGATTAGTGATAATGCCTCCGCCTATGCAATTTTAACGTATGTATAATGTCATAATTTAAAGATAAAAGCTGTATATATATATATATTTTATCATAGTGCAATTTTAACATGAATTTTTGTTTAGGTGTACTTCTGAAGAAGACAAACATCTATTTGTCGAAACTGCAGTAAAGTTTTAAAGAATAAAAACTTTTAAGCAACTGGTGGCGTTTTCGTGGTTTTATCCTAATATAAAAAAAAATTTTACCGTTGCTGACACGCAGCTATGCTCAAGATTTAAAAATTACGGTGTTATTTGGATTACAGGAAAATTGTTACAATATGACATTTATTTAGTATCATTGGCGATTACGAGTCTGAGCGAATTTACCGTTAACATTAACAGTAGGCAAAATCTCAAAAGCGATGATCAGAGGTACAGTTAGCCGCCATGAGCAAGAAAACAATTGTAATTTACTTTTAAACCCATCTCATAATTACTATGCAAGGGCACCACAAATAAACAATTATGCTATTTGAAAATAATTGAAATAGTTCTGGCAAATTATGCTGTTAGCTCAGGGGTTTTATCCACCAACATGGATCTTTCCTCTCAAAGTCGCTTAAGGGTTCAGTTTCAAGAAATACAATCTGAAGACTCGGTCTTAACACTTTACCATTTGTAGTTCAGCATCTGAAGTCTGCATTGTTAGGAGATGACCCACGGTAAATGAGATCTATCTCACAAGTCCACTGCCTTTAGTTGGACCGCAGCAGAAAATCAGCCAGAGTAGATGGCTACTGCAGCCCACACCAGAATCTGTGTGGGGGAACATCATCCAGCATCAGCATAGAATAAAATCTATGTTGGGCATGGCATCCCGCGACAGAATCTGTCAGGAACAGTGTCCCACAACAGAATAAATCTCGTCACTCTTCCATCTCCGAGGCAAAATTTGGCTCCGTCCCTGCAGTCTCAAAGATCACAGAAAATTCCTGGCATTTTAGTTATAGGCAGCACTTTGATTGGGTATGAGGTTGGCCTCCGGATGTCACTTGTATATCACAGAGGTCATAAATATTTGGTCGCCCTCACGGGGTGGGAACGTATTCGGGTGGCAGGTTTTCACATCAGGCCAGCAGCCTCTTGTTGACTGCCCCCAAAGTGACAGGAAGTGTTCTCTGGCAAAACTCTTTATCCCCGACATTCTGTCGCCATGGCTAAATGCTTGTACCGGTGAATGCCTCTTGGGAATGCCACGATTCTCTTCACCCCTACACAGCTCAATAATTGTTAAATATTCATTGCAACTAGATACACTAAATGTTAACCATTGGCATTACAGTCCTCTCATGGAATCTTGCATATTTTAGGAAATTACTAAAAACTATCTAGGTGGTTGCCTAAGATTTATGAAAATTAATCTAACATGATTTATATAATGTGCCTTAGAATGTGGTGAAAACGTCACATTATATATGCCCATCTGCCATTGAAAATAAAGTTTTGACATAATAATTTTATTTTAGTTTCCTAACTCTACCTTCGTTGTGACTTACTTACTACTAACTCAAGCATTTTTTACAATTATACAAATTCTATATGGGATCCCGATAATCATCAGTATTGTAAAGTGAATTTATAATGGGTACTTATGGTCCTTTTTGATTGTTTTATAATTCTTTACAGACAGAAGCATGTAAATTCAGGTAGCATTCCCATATGCAAACTCATATTAAACACAATACTAAAATATACATGAAAAATAAACTATATACATGTTGAAATAAAATATTGAAAGAAATTTGCATCAAATCTTATCATTACATTAATAAAATAAAACATTGTCAGAAAACATATACAACAAGCAGTTGAACTAAACATTGTTTATACAATTTAGTGTGCAAATCTTACTCATGTGCTCTGAAAATAGTTCCACATTCAACAAGCATCCACATAAATGCTAGAGGTGAGTGAATAACTTATCATTAAATCCACGGATTTAATCTAGACACAAAGAAATATTTTATTCAGAGTCTGCAACATGATTTGCGCGATGACATGCAGTTAATTCAATAAACATTTTAGAGAGAAGACATATTGTGTTCATGGTCAATATTACCAACTGTAATTTTAGATTTGAATGACTCGGCATTTTACTTATAATTTGTCGTGGTGTGGAATGAAGGATGTAAGTGCATGCTTTGTATGATACATAAATTATGAACATTAATTATAATTTTACATTTTATTTAATAAATACTACAAAGCATCAAAACCCCAATATTCATTTAGATACACCCTATATGTATAGTCATGAGAAAGAATAAAAATGGGGGAAAATACACATACATTAACTTGCTTTAACATGCTCAGCTCTTTGACTGATTCTCCTTACATGTCTTATATACTGTAAGACCCAAGGCCGATACCGGGGCTGTAGTATAGCCTTAGTGCCTCAACTAACAGTTTATGTTGATTCAAAGTTCTGCGAAAAGTTCATGAAATAATTTAGATTTGACCATGTAGCCTGACAGACTCAACGTAAATGCTTGAGGTCGCCACAATATTTGTTAAGCCACAAATAGAGAAAAGGTTTACTGTCTACTAAAAATCACAAGTCCACTTTACTCGAAAATTTTAAAGTTTATTCAAAGAAATCAAAAGTTCAAAATTAGTATTATACAGTTGAGTAGGCAAATCGAACACATTTTTCCAAAAGGTTGCAAGTTGTGGGGAGAAATTTTAAACCGACCGACCCCTTTAGTGAATCTATAAGTTCATGTTATAGGTTAACCTCGCGTGCCCTCACACCAAAGTTTCAACATAGCTGACTCGGTAGCTTCACCTTCAACCGATTTCCTCCCGCCCTGACACAAGACTGACGCAGGCTCACTCACATAATGCTCCCGGAACAAGAAATGCCACAAGAAAGACAAAAACATGATGGCAGCAGGGTCCTTTTATAGGAACAACTAGAATCAGTGATGTAAGCAACTGTATCACATCTTTTCGCTTCCGCGAGATCAAAAGCGTGTGTAATTTATTTGGCGATCCAGATTATTAAAAATGTTCAAACTTTGACAGTATCTGGACTTATCTACTGGAATTCCAATGGCAGTTTAGTGAGAAATTTAGAGTAATTAGTTTTAAAGTTTTATTTATTTCCGCGTGGTGATACAAAGCTCTAAAGCAGGGGATTAACCCAAACGTTTGAATTTTTACAGCGACAATCAACGACAATCTATTTTCAAAAACTTAATTACCAGACAAATGCTTAAACTTTTTATGGAAACCAATATATGTACGAAATCGTCTCAATTAGGACTATCTACTGATGTAATTTTTAAATTAATATCACTTTTAATAAAAAAGCTTATTATTTTCTCTTAATTAAAATCGCTAATTAACCTTTACCAAATTACTTAATTTTATTACCAAAATATCGGGGACAGTGCTGACTACAGCTGGTGATAAAAGATCAGTTGTCGCTTTACTCGATTTAAAGATATTGCAAATCTTAGAATTTCTACTTTTCCGATCGCGTGTTTCAAAACATGAACAAACCTAAATATCTCATAAACTAAACGTTTCCCGATATGATAAATACACTTTAAAATGATTTTTATGGTGGATCGTTACTATGGGGAAGATTACACGGAAATTCCTTTAAGTTAAGAACTACTCTTCTCGAAATTTCTAAGTCCAGCTTCGGTGACTTTACGATCGATCTTTATGTTTACTATGAATTTACTTCCTCCCTTATACCTAAGCTAAGGGGCTAGAATTTGACAAAATTCTAAGGTGCTTACAATACTCCCATATGTTCAGAATGTACAATTTTTAAGCCTCAGTTTTTCATAAATGAAGATCCAGTAGGATGAACAGGATCTAAGTGAGATACTTGGTGCATCATACTATACATCCACAAACATTTGGTATACAATCTCCATACCCTCATTGAAGATCTTTCTTATTTTACTGTTGTTTAACAAAAGGTCTGATAGTCAGGATGGCTTTTACAGAAGATGATGGTAGGATGGCATCAACATGTGGAAAAGGTAAAGACACACATAGAACAAACGTTAGTTGGCTTATCATATTTACCAACATTAACAGTACTTTTAAACTAATTGTGCCTGAAATTTTTTTATGAAGACACATTAACCATATCAAATTGTTATCAATGAAGTAAATTGGGTAGAAATGGTGATTAGAAATGAGAATTGAGTTGATAAAAGCATAATTAAACTACAGATTTTTGTTACTGTAAATGACATTTGCAGTGTTGTATGTTGAATAAACAGTTAATTATAAATACAAGTCTCATTTGTTAGGCCATGAATAAGTATTTCGATTCTGAGACATCGATTAACTTACTCAGATTGCAGATCTATTTAAATTATTTACCAGCAATTCTGTTACAAGATTCTCAACGCCAAAGAAATAAAATAAAAAATTGAATCTTTTTTTGTTTAGAAGAACCTTATTTTGTCATTAATTGCAATTTCTTTTCAGAGCAATGACTTATTTTTTTTCTTCATAATAATGTACTTTTTTCAGCAGTGAACTATGTTGTAAAACTATTTTTTTATTTTTTTGGGAACTGTTACTATTAAATATCAAAGTTTAAGTAAAAGAATTTTGCAATTAATCTATTTCAGCAAACTAATATGTGGGCATTTATTGGTCATAAAACATTGACGATGATTCTGAAATTTGATTAAGTATGTCCTGATAGTATGATTGAGTGCTTTAGATGAAGACTTAGTTTTCAAATGTGGGAGTTAAAAAAAATACTCACTTTCTTTACATTTTGATTAACTTCCATCTGAAAAACTTTGCCTTGAAACTATGATTTAAAGATAATACATCCACTAATGTGGGGAGGGGGGGGGAGAAAAGAGATTTGAAAAAGAATAGCTTTCTTAATGTTCTTGTTACCTAGCAGTATCATCCCATTTTATAATTCTGTATATTGTCACCAAAATGCTGCAAATATACGCCTTTCTCTTCCATGGCCTCACAATGTTTTATTGTTATTGCAACCTGCTTTGGTATAATGCTGTGACTCCTTCACATTGAGCTATCACTCAGAACTTCATGGTTGGCCTAAATAATTCTTTACTATTACGGTTCATCTGCAAATATGAATTATACACATTTCCTTGGAAAATCTAAATTTGTCACCAGTTTTTACTTCCCAAACTTGCCACTCCATTCTCACAGTCCTGTATGCTGACAAAGTCTAATATAATGTTTGATTCTTACAATTTTTTAATGTTTGTTTTTCCACCTCCTTTTGATCTTAGTATGTTTTATCTTCTTTTCCTGAATTTATCATTTCAGTATTATTGCTAATACTACATAGATGCTTTTTTTCTTCACTAAAATGGGTGAAGAGAAGAGCGATACAGGGAAAATAAATGAAGTAGTCTGAAAATTAAAAACAGGAGATATAAATGGTCTAAAATTCATATTACACTTCATAGGTAGTAATGTATTCATTTCATTTTTATCTTAAAGAATATTTTTCTCATATTAACCACTCTTTGCAACATCTAATCCACTGGTTTTTTTCCAACAGGGGGTGTTTCCTGACATCATCTCTGATTGCAACTGTGGCAATTAGTCTGACAATACCAATGACAATGTTGGCAGATGTGGTGATGAAACGCGTGGCATACCCCTACACGTTCTACTTGGGTACTGTGCCCATGTTTGTGGCATTCTGTGCTGTTGCACTGCTTGCTCACTATGATAACTGGGACCCTGTCTTAGATGGGGCTAAACGCTGTCAAGCCATTGTCTGCAGGCGATCAAGAGCAAGGTATGGAAGTTACAAACATTGCTAATAATACATTATATTCTGGTTCACACTGTTTTTAATCTATGAGGGCAGATCATAAAGCAAGGTTCCTTATTTCTTAAAAATAGACAGAAACCTTTAATTTCAAAACAAAAACATCATATAAAGCTTAAACATTGATCTTCTTTTCAATGTAATGGACATTTCAATCGAAAAATTTTGTAGATGCTGTTCCCAGGGCCGCATTTAAGCATAGGCTACATAGGTTGTAGATAACGATTCACCTTTTCTTCAGTTTTGTTGTCGGTGCTGTTGTGTTGTTCACCCAAGTGTTCATTCAGTTTTTGGAAACAAATGGTAATCACTAGGTGCCAGGTCTGGACTGTAGGCAGGTTGGGGCATTACAGGCAATCCAAACTGGTAGGTCTCAGGTTTGATGAGAGATATGGGTTAGAGCATTCTTGTGAAACAATATCACACCTGTGCTTAGTCTTCCTCTCTGGCAGTTTTGGATTGCACGCCTGGGTTTTCTTAGTGTGCTGCAATACCTGTCTGAGTTTATTATCATCCCAGGAGGCATGAAGTCAATCACCAATATCCCCTTTCGGTACAAAAGCACATGATATGACTTTGCCAGCAGAATGCATTTGTTTAATTTTTTTCCAGCAGGGTGAAGTCGAATGACACCACTCGCGTTGTTGCTTTGTTTCTGGGGTGAAATGGAACACACTCGTTTTATTGCTGGTAAACACGGAATCCTTTGTGTCTCCACGTTGTTGAAGAAAATGGGGGAATTTTTGCAGAGTTAAAAATGCAGTTAGACTGAAAGAGAAAATCTAAACAGCTGGATGTGGGCAGTTTCGCAATATAAGATGTATTGCTCTGAGAAAAATTTCAAGAAGATGGCATAAGATATGTAATAGGGCTAATGTTTTTTTACATATGAAATATTTATTTTTTCACATGAAATCTATTTTTTTTTTTAAGAAAAGAAAAAAAGAGTGTAAGACCATATTGTTCAGATATGCATACTTTCTTAATACACTAAGTAAAGAGTAAATCCACTAGAAAAGATTATGATCTCTCCAAAACATCCTTTTACTACTTCTTTAGGTCTGTATTGTTTTGGATCTACTTCACAGCAAGTAAAAAAGGTGTGGTATATAATATCAGACAAAATAGTCACATGAATGCACAGAACAGTTTACTTCAGTTCCTGTTGTGAGCTGTTACCATCAATTAAACTTCATAGCCTCAGACTTGGCATGCATTTAATATTAATTAAACTCTTAATTCACATTTTTAGTTGAAGGCTGCAAGTAAAAGCCAGTTTTTGGGATTTTTTTCTGATATTATTTCATTCTGAATTTCCATTTGTTGATTTTATTTTCGTTAAAAAAACAGGCAACATCAACACCAGCGTTGAATTTGGTGGTTTTATTGTTCTAGTATTTTTCTTTGATCAGTCTAATATCAACAAAAATTTCTTTCAAATGAATGACATAATTTATCTTGTATGTTACATTAGTGTGTTTTAATTGTGAAATGTTAGCAGCTTTGTACATTCACAACAATGCTCTTCATCTTTATTCGGGAATATATACAAATCAATTTTGACTATGATTTTGGGTAGGCATTAATACTACATACATTACTTGAGCTGTTTGATTACAGAACTTTACATGTAACCAGCATTTTTTAAATACACAATCATCAGAGAGTTTTATGTTGATAGTAAAAGAAAAAAGTAAAGTGCAATAATTAATTACAGAATTTTTCATTATAATTATCTAATTAAACTTCTTATGTTGCCAAAGTGTCTACTAGAAAGATAAACAGAAATAGAATATATTTTTTTCCCAGTCTTGTTTGAAATGCCTACAGGACTCAGAATTGAAAATTATTTATAAATATTAATAGTATACGTTTATATAATGTATATACGAAGCGTGGTGGGTGAGCGGTTAACTTTCTCGCTTCGAATTCGGGAGGATGCCGTTTCAAATCCCCGTCTGGGCATCCAGATTTGGGTTTTCCATGGTTTCCCCAAATCACTCCAGGCAAATTCTGGGATGCTTTCTTGAAAATGCCGTGGCCGAATTCCTTCCCATTCTTTGTCCCCTAGTCCCATCACGCCTGTAATGACCTCAATGTCAAGAAGGCATAAAGCCATAATAAAAAAAAATAATAATTGCTGTTATAACAGTCTTCTTAGAATAGTAATGGGGAAATGTATGTTGCCAGCAATCAGTGTGGGTTGTTTATTCACTTTATCTTTGTGTTCAAAAGAGCTTATCCAGTTAATAATAATTAAATGCATGTCATTGTACAAGAATGACACTGAGTATGGAAAGGATCTGGTGATGAACTTTCTGGACATTGAAAAGTCATATAACAGCCTCAGCCAAAACAAAGTGTGGGAAGTAATGAGAGAATAGGCAGAAAAGAAGGATATGGTGGAAAGAGTGAAGGATATGTATGAAGCATAGTAAGAGCTGTGTGAAGGGATAAGACTGCATGGTTCCATTTGAAAAAACGAACTAAAACAAGGAAGCGCCCTATCACACCTGTTATATATAGTGATTATGGATGAATTATTGAAGAAGGTGTGCAGAGCAATGGGGAAGGAAGAACAAAAGCAATGCTGAAAGAGAGGTGCAGGATCAACTGGATGTATGGCAGAGAGTAGTTCCACAAATGACATGAAGTTCTCTACTAGAAAGAGTGAAGTGGTGATCACTGCAAGAAAGAACAACAGGACAGATGTAGGCATATCACAGGAAGAAAAGCTTTTAAGTAAAGTGGAATTTTTTAAATATTTGGGAAACTGGTTTGAAGAAAATGGGGGAAACAGGATGGAGGTAAATGAAAGAGGCAGAAGTGCAAATAGATTTTTTTATGACTATTAGAGGGCTGGTATGGAGTGACAATGTTCTACAAAAAGAGTAAGGATACAATCTATGAAACATACTTTGTGCCAATTTTATCATACGGATCAGAAACCTGGGTGATGAAGAAGAGGGACAAAGGGAGAGTACAAGCTGTGGAAAAGACAGAATAAGGAATGAGAGAATCAGAGAGATGATCAAGGATAAACCACTACAACAAAGAATAGAAAAATCTATCTTACTGTGGTATGGTCATATAAAGAGAATGAAAGAGGAGAAGATACCAAGGAAGATGCTGGGGAAGCGCTGGAAAGGCTTTTGCTTCCAACAGACCCGGCCAACGGCTGGAATTTGCTCTAGATGATGAAATGCATTTCATGCACAAATCTTATCATGATTATTAAAAAAATTAATGGTTTTTGCAGCTAAAGATTCATTTTAATGGGCTTTGAGCTGTATCTTCTTGGCCAGTTGTGATGGAATTTTGCTCCATGTGGCTTATCAGCCAAACACAGATTAATTCTCAGAATCAGGAATTATTTATAAGCATCAGAATTAAGAATGAAAGAAAAAATGGAAAATGTAGCCTGCAAACTAACTGACAACTAAAGATTGCAATTACAGATACATTTCTGAGGCTTATATTACAGTGAGGCATTTATCTACTTTTGGCCTAGAAGATTCCTGGATGGTTCAGAAGAGACATTGCTGTGATTGACCAACATAATGCTGCACATAGCTTGATTCAATGAACAAAGAATTATCCACATCTGTTATTGATGTGCGTTCATCTAGTTCAATCCAGAATTCTTTCTGACTGGCCCACAGAAGTATTTTAGCAGATAGTTTTTAGGAGTTTTTTAATTTAATTTTTTTAACTAAGCATTTCAAGATAAAATTGCCATTTCTCACAATTTACAAAAAAAGTATGTTGGTATGTAAGTTTTATCTTTGCTTATGGCAAGTTAGCAATACAATACCCGCAGTAGTGAATTATATTTTGTACTCCCAAGTATGATTAGTTCACATTCAGATGTATCCTTTTCAGGAAGTAAAAATCTGAGCTAATACTGCCATTTTTGTCTGTCAGCTGATATTTTATGATTGAATTATCAATTTAAATATTTTAATTTGAATGCCAACACTGAAAACTGTATACATATTGTTTGTATTTTGTAGGCCAATAGATGGTGAAGATGAGCAAACAGAGTCACTCATTGGTATCAACAGCTCCATTGACCATGAGGCATAACTGAAATCGCAGAAACAACTGTAGTTCTCCTACTTCTGTGTATAAGACTGCTTATCTTTTAAAGTAACTTAATTGTATTTGCATTTTCATGCATCTTGATTTATGTCTGTCAGTTAGATTCTAATATAACTGCACTGCTGTTTGACTGATACTTAGCTGGTAGAAACAGACAGGAGTGTCCGTACACTTTTGAGATTGTTTCTTGCACAAAAATGGAAGATAGCTTAGAAAGATACAGAAAGAGTGGATATTTTTAGTACCTTACAACAGACTCTAGGATGAATAGATGAAATAATTTTAAAGTTGAATAATCAGTCTCATTGTTTTTACAACATTGGTTTAATTTGGTATTAATAACCGCTATGAATCCCCACGTTTTGTTTAGTCCAACTTAAATGGAGATCCCAGATTGTCAGATTAAATTCACATATACCCAATATGGTTTATATTAATAGATAAAATATGTGGAATCATTTTGATTGTGTTGAATACCTGGATTTATGGTGTGTAAAAAGATGAGTGTCTTTTTGGAATGGTTACTTATTTTAATAAGAAATTTATAAATGTTTCTTTTTGAACATATAAAGCAGATGTGATCACTCTTTCAGGCACATAATTCTGATTGAAAACATTATATTTATACCTGAACAGCTAAGAACTGGGTCTTTAATAAGTTGCATGTGGCTGTCGGATAAGACCAGTACACCAACCAGTGTACGTGTTGAAATAGTAATATGTTAACAATTGTGTAATTTTTAGTGTACAAGATTTAGGGGAATATATTTTTTATTCAAAACACGTTTCACAGAGATTTGGCATGAAAAGGATTTTTGTTTTTATTTTATTGTGAGACTTTTGTGTCTCTCAAAAGTAAGCCAGTTTGAGCTGTTGCATTTTACTCTAGTTCTTGACTGTATATAATAAACAGATCCAAGATACTGTCTATAAATCCATACGATGCTTTCTGGCAAACTTATTATTCGTCATGCACAACACATTCCAAAGAAAATGTTTATTGAACATGTTAAAATGCTATCATGTGATTAGTTAAAATAATTTTGTTCCATGAACAAAACAGATTTTTTAACCATATATTTTTGTTTAAATATATCCGTAAACGGTAAATACTATGGATACATTTGTTGTATTATTTATTTTAACTCTGTTCATATTCTTAAACATCTACAATAGTAAAAATATGGCCAACTTTTTAAGCGCAAGAAGCTCAATGTTCAAAAATTTGCTACAAGTATTTTTACTGTTCTAGACTTTGCTCTTTGTCAAAAGAAATTTCATTTAAAATCTGTATTGTGTGTAACTTGTTTATCTTTACCATTTTATTTAGAGAAGAAAAATATGTTTAATGTCAACTATATTTTGTCCACACGAATTATTATTGCACAAGTCATAACCAAAAGAAGATTTTTCAAGATCTTAAGATTTCTGCTTGATGTGTTGACATATTGATTATATTTTAAAGTTTTTAACACATTAATTAGGATTTTTTCTGTAACTTTAAATTTTGAGAGTTTTATTCTGTCTGAATATTTTTAATTCACTAAGAATTTTTGTAGCTATTTCTGGTTGGGAATGAGAAGGACCATATTCTGATGTACAGTCTTTATACTTTGTTTGCTGCAATATTATTTAGTTACCTGTGTGCATTCATTAAGGTAACTGTCATAATAACTGCTCAGTATAAATAAGAAAAGAGGCTATCCAAACTTATTCTCTCTTTCCTGATTTATACTTGCTGAACAGCATGTTATGTTTCCTTCCAAACTCACAAATTCTGTATATTATATACAGGGTGCTTCAAAAAAATGTATACACACTTTGAACTTCCATAGAAAATTTATTTACCGTTCTACAAAGTTAAATTTCAGGAAAATAGAAAGCTAAAAGTCCAATGTAAATCAAACATAAACAACAAATGTTAATACTGTTCAAATTGGTGACCTGCAGCATCAATACAATTCTGAGTACGAGTCACCACAGATTCTGTACATTGTATCAAAACGTCCAATGAGATTTCTCTACACACTGCTTGAATCTCATTCCAAAGAATGTCTAGGTTACGTGGTTTACGTTTGTACACCTCATCTTTTACTGTGCCCCACAAGAAGAAATCCAGTGGTGTAAGGTCTGGAGAGCGTGCTGGAAACTCGATTGGCCCCCTGCGTCCTATCCACCGGCCCGACAAATTTTGATCCAGGTAAGCTCGTACGTCCCTGTGATAGTGCGGCGGAGCACCATCTTGTTGAAAATAAAAATCATCATTACCGTATAATGCACGAATGGCAGGAAATATGGAATCAGCAAGCATTGTTAGGTAATTAATACCAGTTACAGTGCCTTCAAATCGAAAAGGTCCAATGAGTCCCCTTGAAGACAAACCGCACCACACATTTACACCTGGCAAATTTACAGCTTTTTCAATTGTAATGTGAGGATTTTCTTCACCCCAGTAAACACAATTGTGCCTATTGACAGTTCCATTAAGTTTGAATTGGGCTTCATCCGACCAAATGATGCTACCCATAAATCCCGGTTCACGTATCACCATCTCCTGAATCCATTCACAAACCTTCTATCTGGATCATCTTCACTTAGCTGTTGCACCAGCCTTGGAATGTAAACACGATACTTGCCTCTCTTCAGAATGCGTAGCACGCTGCTAGCACTTACATCACTTTCACGTGCCCCTTGCCTTGAAGATTTGTTAGGAGAGCGTTGAAACAGTTCCAAGACTGCCATTGATTACTCATCACTTGTAGCTGTTCGAGGCCGACCTGAATGACCTTTATGCACATCACACACTGTTCCATGAACTTCGAACTTGTCTCGTATGCGTGTAATTGTTAATCTTGAAGGTGGTTCTGTATCATACTCCCTTCTCCACTGTCTTTGAACTTCATTTACATTCTCAAACTTCCAGTACCACTTAATAACCTGCTTACGTTCTTCAAAACTCAAACGTACGTCCCCCATGTTGATATTACAAATTCCAACTGATAATATAACATAGAGGGACGATTATGCTGGCACCTGGCGAAGAAATATAACACTAGCCTTGTAGAGCGGGAAAACAACAATAGTTTAAAGTGTGTATACATTTTTTTGAAGCACCCGGTACATTGTATTTTGTTGTCCCAAGCCTGTGGTAAATTGTTCCTTTATCATGTTATATGCTATGCATTCCAGTCTTGTTTAAATTACCAGTTTTAATTAACTATTGGTTTTAAAGTTCATTTTTATTGCGAAATTTTATTTCTTTTAGTTGCTTTGCTTTGTTTGTGTAGCGGAGACTACGTAATTTTATCTTATTTTTTGTGATCATGTAGAAAGTACATTTCTGTTTTGTGTATGTGTTTTTGCACTATCTAGTCACATTATCTACAGCAGTAAGAAGTTCCCATTTTCAAATAGTCTGTACATTTAGCCCTAAGATCAAAATGGGACTGTTGACCTACACAAATCAGATTCAGGAGGAAAAAAAGCAATGCTTTTTGTTTTTGCTTGGAATCAGTGTGACATTTATTATTGTCAGCAAAATCCAAGTTTATTTTGTGTTACCAGTGCACGTGACAAGTTGTGTTTCAGTATTTATGCATCTATTTTCTTCTCTGTCTTCAAGATGTATTGTACTTAAGAAGCTATGATAATTCTCGTTTGTTGTATGGAGTTGGCCACTTCAGGCTTAACATTCCATTTTTTGTGTTATATTTTGTTCATTGTTATCATTTCTTTGGAAATAATATCCACTGTTTTATATTTGTTTTATTTTATTATCTAATTTAAAATATCTTCACACATGGCTTGCGTACTTTGTAGTTGATGTGTTTTTATTTGCATTTTGGCTGCACTGACACTTGAAGTATTTGCCAGTATTTGTTCAATATACATATTAACCAATTGTAAAAAAAAAGCATTCACATTATTTATCAGATGTGACAACGAAATCATCATTCATCGTTAATATTTTTAGACAGTTCACACATTTTGTTAGACTTTTTTCAAATTCAAACTTGACTAAACTTTCATTACTGCTCCATTGCACTGTTCTCCCCCCCTCTCCCCTCCCCCCCCCCCCTCCACCAATCTCCCCTTGTGATCAATAGCAGCAAAAACAAAACATAAAAGATTGTTTAATATAATTAAGGAACTTGTAAAATGTTATGCTTCTTCCATAGTAGCAGTATTCAAACTAGAAGCAGTTCTGTCATTGTATACTACCAGATAATAACACAAGTGTAGGATCCATCCTTCATGTTATTATTATTATTATTGGAGAATTCTCCCACTAAATGGAAGACGGTAAGCAAATGACCGAATCAAGTTTTCTATTATTATTATTATCATTGTAAGTCTGCATCACACAACAATTTTACTGCCCGCAAATATGTCTTGACCCTCTGTCAAAATGATAGTAACCAATTTACAAATATTACTTCTGAATTTATTACTGTAGGTGTTTGTAGAGTGCTTGAATACAGCAATTACCAGGCAAGGTTACACTGTGTAACAATCGGGACTTTCCCAGCATATGATTGTGATGAAATCTTCACATGTTTACCACCAGATTGTTGTCTAAAAGGCATTTTGGTGGCTAGTTCCACCATCTTCTTCAGATCTGAATTCATCTGTACTGGTAAATAAGACTGACAACTCCATGATGCAAACTTATAAATAAATTGTATGAAGGTGAAGGATAAATTCTATACTTGAAGCATCTTATATCTTGCAATATACAATAACAGAACTACTTATCAGTGATGTGGAGCAGGAATGAGACCTCCCAGCTATTTATATATAAGCAACAGATACCAGACTAACCACCGCTAACCACATTTGAACTCAGGATGACATCAAGATATGGGCGGAAAAGTACACACCTTGAGCATGGAAATTATTGGTTTTATGTCCCTTCTTCAACATTAGATTGAGGTAGCTGCAACCAGCTACCATCATTCAGCTATCCAAATGTTTAATATATATTGTTAAATAAATAACAAAGGATATATTAACCCATCACTTACACCACACCAAGGAACATGTATGAGTGGGAGTAGGTCCAGGTGAAATTGATGGAATTGTTGCTATTGTTAAGGGAATGGAAAAATTTTAGGAGTTAATTTTCACTATGAGCCCAGACCATAAATATATCATCTACGTATCAGTTGAGGACTGCAATGAGTGAATAACACGTAAGACAGACACAAAATTACAATATATTGGTTTACAACATTGTTGATGCACTAGAGAATGAGCCATTTTGTTCCGCAGATGTGCACACATTGAAGGTTCCCCAATAGCTGGCAATGCAGCAGAAGAAAGGATGGTGGGGATGAACTGTTAAGAAATGGACTATCAATATGACGGAACTGTCTGAGATAATATAAACATATCGCAGGCGGTTGAAGAAAGAATATATATATATGTATGCAGGCCCGCCGTAAACGGGCGTGCACCGCACGTGGGCGGCACATGAAGGGGGCGGCAAAACGAGTGATCGACAGTCACTGCCCCATGATAGTTGCCACTCCATTGTCGCCACGACGAAATTTGCAGTGTATTATGTACCAGGTGACCTTTTTTTATTATTATTATTATTTTTTAGCTCAACAGCTGTGCTTTCAGTCGGGATGGCAACAATGGGGGGTGGCAAATAATGTTCGAAGGGGCGGCAATCTCAGTTTTTTGACCCGGTTCGGAAATTTCCTAGATCCACCACTGGCTGTAGTTAGACAGGGAGTGGGATAATCGGGATTGCACGCAGGTGCTCTAACAGCTAGTGGCGGGCCTGTATATATGTAACAAAGGATACCTAGCATTGACGCAAAAAGAATTTAAAAAAAATTAATATTGTTTAAAATCATACATGATGAGTTGAGTGGTAGGTTTTATTGGTGGTTGAGGTCAGGGGGGTGTCTGATGTCCAGGATATTCTAGTACGCAAGTTCCCATCCCCAGAGTTATGATACAGTGGTGGTTTCGAGGAAAACTCGTAATTGCTCTCACAGTAAAGCAGTCGCTGAGGTTGTTAGAATTGTGGCTATTTCTATTGGCAGAGGCGGCCTTAGGGGTGGCGAACAGGGCAATCGCCCGGGGCCTCGCTCTTGGTAGGGCCTCGTGCAACAACCCGAATTGACAAAAGATTTTATTAAAAAAATTATCTTTAGCTATTAGTGATAACAGTAAATTAAAGTTGGTTAATTAATACTAAAGTATATATTAATAAGTAGGTACCTAATCAAAATTTCTCATTTAGATTTATTCAGTGTCACATTCGTGTAGAAAGTAAGATTAACGGTATCAAAATTAAATAATTTATCACTGAATAATAATATTTTTTGTAATTTAACTGTAAAACATAGTAAAAAATTCATTGCTATTTGAATCTCGCGCCTAACTGAACGCTCAGTTTTGTTACTTTCATAGTGTTTACAATTTACGCTCGGGTAATCCCTGCGTTTCATTTCGCTCATTTTTTGTCACCTTACGCTGGAAGATCGAGTCCCACTTGGCCGATAGTATTCCTCACGGTAAGCGCACCGACAGTAATGACGTGATAATGAAGCCAATAAAAAAGTGGTGTCCAGAAATGTATACTTCAAATTAATCCACCTCCTTATTTGTTACCCTACGGGAGTCATAGGTAGAATCCCATCCTAGGAGATGCAGCATCGCCTTTCTGCCTGATCGAATTATAAGTGAACAGTTTTAAAAGCACATGTAAAATCCTTTTTGCTAAAATGACTTTGTGAAACTAGATGGGAATGCAGGGTAGAATTGGTGAAGGCCTTTAAATACCAACCAAGAGACATACTTGATGCTTTGAGAGATTTAGCAGAAAATAAAACAATTGTCAATTGGTTAGTGAATGCCATTTTATAGAAAAGGAAATAACTACCTACGAATTTGTAGTTGCTCTCGTCGTTTGGCATGACATCCTTACAAAGATAAATGTTATAAGAAAAATGTTTCAAAATGAAAAATGCAATTAGATGCTGCTATTCAACACTTGGACGCATTTAACGTTAGCTTGTTAATTGTTGGGGAAATGGTTTCCAATCATCCTTGGTAACAGCGAAAGAAACACCTGATGAAAATTATGTCGACAAAGTTCATATTCATGAAAAGAGACGTAGAAACGCGAAATTTGATTATTAAGGGGAAGATGAAGCTCTTGAATTGTATGCGGAGGTAATTTTCGAAATAAATGTTAATATTGATTATGTGCGTGCAAGCTGCAAACGTAAATTTGAGGCCCTTAAACATGGTGAGCACAGATTTGTTTTGATGTATAACATAAAAAAGATTAAAGGAAAATAGTGGCTGAACTTCTGATGCAATCAAGTGACTTGCAAGTACCTCTAACAGCAGGGGAAACATGTAATATTGATCTACAAGAATTGTATGAAGAACTAAATATATTTATCCCTGTATAAGATGAAAACAACGGCTTTATCTCGGTGATTAGTTATGTAACAGAAAAATCATTAACTGAAGTGTACCCCACTATAGACGTAGTCCTGGAATTATTGCCACACGATCATTTTTAAATCCCTGCGTTTTTCTTTCAAGGCATTTATGCACTTCAGTTTATCCTTAATAATTTTACATCTTTGTTTGTTAACTTTTAATAACTCTTCTAATATAATATTTTAAATCTCAAAATTTATTTATTTATGACTTTTGCATTTTTTGTCGATCATCAGAAATCCTACTTTTGATTAACATACTTTGCACAAACGAGGGCAACGGCCTCGCAAAGATCTGCTGCCCCGGGCCTCGCAATGGCTAAGGCCGCCGCTGGCTATTGGCATGTTCTGGTAGTAGAAGGTGTAATCTGTGGGTAGGATTGTTTGTCTGTGGTCATTCATTCTGACGAGTTGCTGTGTGGTGAATTCTACATAGGAACGGGTGCAGTGGCGGCAAGTTAGTTGGTATATGACATGAGTTGTTGAACACGTGGCGTGTCCAGTAGCGGTGAAAGTTTCCACTGTGGCAGGGTTGGAATATGTAGTAGTGGGTGGAAGCATGCTGCAGGTTTTTCAGTGAAGTATGTTGCATGGAAAAGATCCATATAGTGTTTTTGGAGAGTCTGACAGAAGGTATTTGTGGACCAAGATGTTCTTGAGATTGTTTGGTCTGCTCAAACATGTATGAACAGTGGGTAGAAGGGTGTACATTTCTGGAGAGAAGCGAAGAAAGTCCCCTGTCGTAAAATGTCATGAAATGTTCCTCCAGACACCCAAGGAATAGGTTGGGATAGGATTAGGCCATTCTGGTGGCAGTGGCACAGATCTGGTGATATACTTTTTAATTGAAGGTAAAGAAGTTTTTGGAGAGAATTAGGTGAGCCAAGGATGAAAGGAAGTTTGTATTGGTTGTGTGGGGGTCACAGCTCTAGGAAGTGTTCCAGGTCACTGAGACCCTGACTGTGGTGAATGTTTGTATACAGGGAAATTACATCAATGGAAACAAGGAAGGAGTCTAGTGGTAGAGGTGGATAGGCGTTCAAAGAAATGTGGGGTGTCTTTGACATAGGAGGGAAGATTCTGTATAAAGGGTTGGAGATGTTGATCCACCAAGGCTGAAATCTGTTCAGTGGGTGACCAATATGCCAGAACTACAGATTGCTAGCCTTGTGAATCTTAGGAAGAAAGGTACAGGGTGGGGCTATGAGGGTTCTGGGGAGTAAGGATGGAGACAGACTGAGGAGAGATGCTCTGCATGTCGGAAAGTTTTTATTTCTTGGTATACAGTGTGGTGAGATCTGTAGCATGTGGAAGGTTGGTATTGGTGTCAGATAGCTGCATTAGGGCCTCAGCCCCATAGTCATTGCGGTCGATAGTCATTGTGGTTGAGCCCTTGTCAGCAAGGAGAATAGAGGGTAATAATGCATTGTGAAAGTATTTTAGGTGAATTAAGTAAATGGGAAATTTCCACAGGGGTGTATGCTCCAAAATTAAAAAGTATTACTATTATACATAAATTATGATTAGTAAAAGATGTATTGAATTATCGATTTATTTGACCTAAATGAAATTAAAACAATTAACATTCACTGTTAAACTAATCGGTTAAATTCAAAATTTTTGAAATTATGGGTATGTACTTTTGGTCTTATTAAACTGCCAAGATCTAATTTGGCCTACCAACTTTTGAAGAGCAGTATAATCCTTAAATGTTAATGTAACTTGTAATACTTCTTTTGGACAAGAAATACATTTCACATTCTTTGATTAATCATTCACAGCAATTAGGTCTTGCAAAGATGCCTTAGTATTATTTTTTTATATATATATATATATATATATATTTCCTTTTAGACTTTTCTAGTGACAGAGCCAGCCAATCTCTTACCAGCATAGAGGTGTTGTTGGACTCTAACCAGAATCAATACATTTTCCAACATAAGCCAATCTCATCTTTGGCTGGTGTAGATAATATTACTACAAATGTCTTAAGGATAGCTGGATGTGACATTGTACCTTATGTTGAAATATTATTTAAATTGAGTGTGGATACTTGCTGCTTACCAGAGGATTGAAAAGTGCGATAGTAGTGCCGGTACATAAAGGAAGGGTGAGAAATAGTTGAAAACCACATCAGAAATATATTGTGAGGATTGTAACTAGTGGTTTTCAAGTAGGCAACACTGGCTTTAGGCAAGGTTATTCATGTGAATCTCAGTTGGTGGGATATAATCAAGATATTTCCGATGAAATGGACAAGGGAGGTCAAATTGATAGTGTAGCAGTAGCTCATTCAAAGGATTTTGACACAATGAGCCATAAAAGTGCAGTAAATAAGGTAAAAACTATTGGAGTGGATGAGAAAGTGATTTACTGGGCAGAAAATTATTTGAAAGGTAGAAAACAAAGTTAGTTTATGAAATGCAGTATCATAAGAAGTGGAAGTAAAAATGCAAGTGCCACAGGGTAGCATATTGGGACCATTGCTATTCATGATTCTAATGAATAATAGTGTTGATTGTTTACAGTACCGGATTAGTCACATAGCAGGAGTTACAACCTCAGACGGCAAAAAACCAAGGGCCCCTTCTTCACATTTTGATTGGGGCCCTGCACTGTCTCAATCCGGCCCCGATTGTTTGCTATCAGAAAGTAGATTGTTTGCAGATGACATAATGCTACATAAAAGGTTCAAAATGGCAGAGGACTGTAAACAGTTGCAGGGTGATTTAGACAGGATGTGTAGTTGGGTTGGTAAACATGGGATGCAGATAAATGCAAAGAAGAGTCAGCTTGTTAGATACAAAAATATAAAACTAAAAGCTGATTATGATTATAAGGCGGGGAAAGAAATGCTTGTTGAAGACTTGCAATGTAAATATCTTGGCATTACATTTGATAACAAGCTTAACTGGGCAGAACACATTGGACAGGTAGTATGAAAAGGTTTCAAAATTCTGCACTTATTGGAGAGAGTGATGAGGGGATGTACGAGAGGAGGAATTGGGTTGCAAAACTTTGGTCAGACCATTGCTTGAATATGGTAGTGTAGCATGGCGACCCACATTTTGAGAATCAAATACAAGAGTTGGAGAGGGTGCAAAGAACTGCTGCTAGATTTGTTTGTGGAAATTATTGCAGAACGCAATCAGTAACTGATGATAAAAGAGCCGGAATGGGACTCATTGGAGGACAGGAAGAGGGTGAAGAGGGTCATGGGAGTTGACAAGGTGTATGTTGGCGATGAGGCATGGAAAGATATTTTGTTGTAAGAATTGAAAGATGCATAGAAGGGAAAAGATGACTGTGACCACTAGCTGGCACTAGATTTCAGGCACAAGGGTGTGGGAAGATTCTGTTTTTTAGGTAAGGGTTTCAGGTATTGGAATAAGTTACCTAGAAAAATGACGAATAATTTGCCAAAAATGTTGAAAGAATTTAAAGTTAATATTTTGTAGAGGGCAAATGTAGGTGGGTGCAGAAAAGGGAGAAGATGGGTGTTTAGGTAAATTCCCACCACAGCGTGGGATCTATTGCAATTTAATTAAATATTATTGTTATTAAAATCCGTTTTGCTATAGTATTCTATTCCAAAAAGATTTTTGGGACTTATGTGCATTAAATACAGTAGTAGGGAATTCCTGCTGTTGTGTCTAATCACTTCATAGGGGGTTACAATCATTCACTTAATTTGGCCATATACAGAATTTTGACGCTTGTAAAATTATGAACCTGCATGTTCACATTGAAAACGGTATATTCTCAGTTTTGGAAGGTTTAGAATGAACATTCCTATGCAGACAAGTTTGTCAAACAGTATCCTCAATTTTGTGATCTCCAGGACCACGAAGTCTTTGTTGAGAATCGTAAGTCGCTTGAAATTTAGTGAAGTTGTGTGTATGCGGTCACAACGGCGTCCCTCACAGCGTGTAACAACTAACAGTTCTATATCACAGTGTGTTCGATTACTCTCCATTCTTTTGCCAAAGACTGAATTATTCATCAATTCGTGAAAATCTCTCTTGAAATCTGAAGTGGCAGGACTGTGCAAACACGTATTAAAAGAGATGTATTTCTTTCAACAATGGTCATTGGTCGAAAGAAATTATCCTGTGAAATTTGGCCACTTTTACTCGCAATTTTTAGCATTCCTTGAGAACATATCGAACCTTGTCCTCTAATGAAGCAGGAACGGTAGAACCAGGGGCAACTTGGTGTTCTGGACTTGGCACTAGGTACGCTAGAAGATCATATAAGGCATACCTGTAAAACAAAACCCCAATGCGAATCTGCTACAGTGTTCACGAAATCTGTGCTAGCAATCTGTCCCAGCTGTTAACTACCGAAACCCTCCGTAGGGTAGATACGCTGATATGTCCCAACCATACAAAAAGTTTATAAGGTCCCTGCAGGTAATAAGGCCTAGCTAAAGCAGATTTGAAATAAAACGAAAAATTTCAAATAAAATCAAAATATTTTATTAGAAATCAGTATTTTAACATTATTTCTACAATATTTAAACTTTAAATGGAAACTTCTTTAATAAACTTAAAAAAAAAAACCTTGCCAGTAGGCCTTATTTTACCATGGTAGGATAATAAGGCCTACGGTTTCAGTTCTTGATTTAATTACATTAAACATTAGGTTTTGAACTTGAAATCAATATTATATGACAAATCCAGTCTCTTGTTGTGGAAAATTAAAAACAAATGAAAAATTAATCTAACCTAACAGCCGCCAGGGCACTCGAAGTCATCAGTATCTTCCTCACACAACCCAACGCACTCTTCGTGGTACCATTTTCGCATGTCGGCCATCACCTCCTCACAGCTATGACAATACTGTCCTTTATTAATATCAGGGACTGTTTCCTTCGTGGTTTTTGTGTTTTTCGTCTTTCTTTTTTTGGTCGAAAAGTTCCTTTGTCACGGGGGTACCCCTGTAATCGATGGCTTTTTTTCTTATTGTTGGCATTTTCGCATCGGCTGTTTTTACTGGCGTCGGCATCAGCTCGTGAAATAAAGTTCTTTTCAGCTGAGAAAATGGCCTATCCTCTTCGTCGTCTGAATCAGAGGACCCATTACCATTCTCTGAGATTATGTCGAAGTTGATGATCAAGTTAGACAGCTGAATCTCTTCTTGCCAGGCAGTATCAGGTATCAGATGCAATGGGGCTGGAACTTCTGTAAATAAGGATGGAGCGAAGGCAGTTTCAGGGATAGCTTCGGCATTTAATGGATAAAAGCCAATTGCTTTAAGGCCACTAATAATGTTGCTGTGCGCCATATTTCGACCAGGCATTCGAAAGAATGACATTAAATAGGGTCTTAGTGAACTTCTTGTCTCGATTTTGATTCAAGAATGATAGGACTTTAGCATCCCAGTCGTGCTAGCAATACATAGCTTTGTCGAGAGGCTGGAGTTCATGCGTAATATTTGATGGCAAGAAATACAAAGTTATGTCCAGTGAATCCGCGCAATCAACGATCATCAGCTCCAAATGATAGGCTGCGACGGTCAAAAATCAGAAGACATCTTCCAGCGCTCTTGTATCTCGCTAGGTGTCTCAGAAACTCCTTGAAAAGCTCATTAGTCATGTAGGCTTTCGAAGATTTTTCTACCAGCCTTCCTCATGGAAGTTGTCGAACAGCTTGGGCTTCAGTCTTTTACCTTTAAATATAGGCGTGGGAGGTATAGGAGTACCCAACGCATTTACACTTCCTGCAATGGTCACACTTTCTGCGTGTTCTAAAGTCTACTTGTAAACGCACTCTTTTAGCTTTTTTTTTAGCCAAAAAGTGTGTTGGTGGTAGATCGTGAGGCGGCAACTCTTTTCCCCCATGTTATAAATTCTTTCAGAATGATCGTAGAAATCCAAGTCATCATACAGTTGCCTTAAGTTTTCAAAATGGTCATCAACGATAAACTTGTTGGGCTTTTGAGCTCTTGCAAAATTCGTGAACTGTGCTTTTCTTTTAGATATTGCAGGGTTTCTCATCAGAGGCGCTTTAAACCAGTGTTTGCCTGCTAGTTTGGTGGTTTCGTTGAAATTATGCTTGATATTATACTGTTCACAAAATTTGTACACCTATCGACGTAGAATTCTTGGTATCACAGGAAGTTGTGAGGGGATAAGCGGATACCGGGGTCGGGTATCGGCTTGTACACCTAAACTTGAAGTCTTCCAAAATGTTGCCAAAAGTTCGGGAAAAGTTCTATAACCGTGAAAAACCTTGGAAAATGCTAACTGTATGATGAAGACGGCCGCCACTTACAGATTAACCTCCTGTAAGAAAGGTACTAAAATAGAAATGAAAGTCGAAGTCCAGATCACTGAAGTATATATTCTAAAAATTTTCACAGAATTTACATAAAGTCACAGTTAGCAATGGCAATCGGAGAAAATCATTAGCCAAAGATCACAAGTCGTGAAACAGAACAGACCACACTACCCCGAAATGAAATTGAAAGTAAAGTTCACATCAATGAGCACATGTCGAAAGCTGTGATTTTTGGTAGAAGATAGTCGATTTGTCTTTTATAAAGTCAGTGATTTTTGATATGCCTAAAGCGGGGTTTAGACGACCGGACCGGACCTGATAAAACGGGTGCTCCGACCTGAGAATACGTGACGTGTAAACGCAGCACCGGACCAGATGTAGGCGGGGCGACGTGATCGGGTCAAAAATACTCCCGATATCGGGTCCCCCCACCTTTCCACACTTACAACTGCACGTGACCCGCGCTCCAAGTCACCCCCTCCACCTATGTCGCGGGCTTATTTGTTTTAATGTGCTGTGGTGTTTGTTCATTTTACTTGTTTATTCTATTCAGCAATGCAAAAGGAAATAGATAACCGAGAAAAAGAATGTATTACCAACATGCTTGAGGTTCTCAAATCTTTAAAACAATTATGGGACCTAAGCAACGAACTGTATTTTAATAAAGATCTAAGGGTATGGTCGGCATTACACTGTAAAAGATCTTTGTCCAAGATCTTTTATAAAACATTTTATCATATTTCTTTTATGATATTTTTTTCAGTCGCATTACACTATATAAAACTTTTCTTCATAGTTCTCTGAAATGAATGAAATAAACTTGTAAGCTTTCGCAGACGCAGTTAGTACAACTGCGGCAATATGCATTTTATTGAAGATAAAGAAGAGAAGTAAACATATTTAGGTTACACCGTGGATTACGAGACTTGATATAATAGGAGTTCATCAGAGTTTAGTGAAAGAACTGAAATGTGAGGATATGGCAAATTATAAAAATTATGGTCGATGCTGAAGTATAGGTCCAATAAATTCTTACCAAAACATTTTCATAAATTTCTACATTAGAATTATTTATCCATATATACTATTGGGTGTTTTTACGGTGTATGTGCCATGGGTTTTACTCGATTGCTGGTGGCGGATCTACACCATTCTGCAATATGGCACACGCACTCGTCTGCGCATTCCGTCTGTTCTTACTGTATTTCAGAAACCTGCCAAATACTAGTTTCTAAACACATTAATTTTCTTTTTTACGTCATTTACAGTGCAGCCTTATATCATAGCACTAATTAACTTTGCATAAGTGTTCACCTTTTTATTCCTAATCTAATAGTTAATTGTTTCTGACTTTACAACATTTCCTTCTGTTCATACTCAGAAATAAAGATTTTCGTGGATTCGGCAGTCATAACCAACTTTGGTAACGTTCCTTGCGCCATTTTCTTTGTTTACGTTTGCAAGGTGCTGAAATCTTTTATAAAATGTAATGTCAAAGTCTTACGTTTTATAAAAGAAATCTTTTATAAAATATGCCCCTTAACACTGTAAAATATTTTATAAAATATCTTTTATCAAAGATCTTTTACAGTGTAATGCCGGCCTATGAAACTGTTCTAGAGATGTACAGAAACATTAGGACGTCTGCAACTTTAAAAGATCTTAAAAAAAAAGTTAGAAAACATGAGGAATTGAACATGAAAATCTGGGCATGTCAATATGCACACCAAACAATCTGTGAGAGCTGACAGAGACAGTTTCGGAAGAAAAAACGGACCGGGTACCTCGGACCGGATAACTGGTCGTGTAACGACCAAGGGAAAATCTGGTAGAGTGGTGGGGGAACCCTTTATCGGGTGCCCGTTTTATCGGACCCGTTGTTTCAGATCCGGTCCGGTCGTCTAAACCCCGCTTAAGTCTTGGTGTATGCGTAGGTTTGACAGGTACCGGGGAGCGTCTACTATTATTCTTAAGAATTTATTTTCTGTGGTTTGCAGCTTCTTTACATTAGAATTTGCTGCCGTACTAAATAATTCAGATTCGTAGAGGAGGGCAGGTCTTATAACTACAGTATATATTGTAAGTTTAGTCTTAATGCTAAGGTTTGAGGAGGGGATTACAGTTGGTAGAGTCGAGGCGAACCTATATTACATGCATTTTGAATGTGGCTGTGGTTTGCTATCAATTTTCAAGCCTAAATGTTTTACCGCATTGCTCCACGGGAGGTCCACTCCGTTAAGCGAGATTTCCTGGTTAGGTTTCCTCAATCTGTTTGTGAATATAATTGCCTGACTTTCTTCTGGTTTAATTTTTATTTTCCAAAGATTACACAATTGTGTAATTGCTTGTGCTGAGTCAGTTTACGCGCAATGTAATTTAAGTTACGGATTGACCTATATACGGTAGTATCATCCGCAAATAACCCAATTTCTCCGCTTGGTTGGTGGGGTATGTCATTAGTATACACTGTTGGAGCCATGACCGATCCTTGTGGTACGCCTGCTTCAATTGATTTCAACTGGCTTTTTATTCCGTCCACCACTACGTAAAATTTTCTGTTTCTGAGGAAACTATTTATTATTTTTGTCAAGTGTATGTAATTTGTAGATTAATCTATCGTGCCAAATCCTGTCGAAAGCTTTCTCAATATCTAACATAACAACGCCTGTACTGTGCCTTATACAACGCGCCTTGCACGAAAGCCGAATTGTTGATGAATGATTATATTGTTGTCATCTAGGAATTTTCGGAGTGAGATCATGATTATAAACTCTAGGATTTTGCCAAGAAAATTTAAGAGTGAAATTGATCTATGGTTTTGAGGGAAGAGTTGATTTTTGTTTGGTCTTGGGAGAGTGATAATTTTTGCATTTTTCCAGGAGGAACGGAAGAAGCATAATTTCAGACATGAGTTACAGATTTTTGTTAGGTTAACTATTGCAGGATGGGGTAGATTTTTAAGGCAAGGGGCTTTTACGCCGTCAGGACCGGGAGATTTTTTTGTCACCTAGCTTCCCTATGATTAAGCTCACTTCAGACGGCTCTACAGGACTGAAAGAGGTATGTAAACTTTCCCGCAAGATGCGAGGCCCTTTCTTCATGGATATCACTATCCTCGCCATCAATGACATGTGTCTGGAAATGTAGTTCCAAGGTGTCTACCAAGGCTTCGGCTTTTTCCCGCGCTGTGTGTACAATACCGTTTGGTCCGTGTAATGGCTTTATTGACAAGGGTGGTATTTTTCTCGATTTTACGAACTTCCAGAATAAATCTGGATTACACTCCGCTCGACTGAGAGCGTTCTCCCAACTTTCTGTACGGTGTTTTTGTAGGTGCCATCTGAACTGGTTTGCTAGCCTGTAAGTTGTTCGACGATCAGCTGGGTCTTTGTATTGTTGCCAACGTTTTTTGTATTAGTTTTTTAAATGTTATCAGTTCCGAAATGTGTGTGTGTGTGTGGGGGGGGGAGGTTCATGTGTAATTTTTACTGTGGCCTTTTTTGTTAATTCTTTGATAATGTTTAAGAACTGGTCTATATGACTCTCGACTTGTCTCTTAGTTTCCAGTTCTGGCTGCCCTATTACGTGGTGGTTTACTAATTCTTGGTATTTCTGCCAGTTAGTGGTTAGAGAAAACTTTTTACTCTCTGATCGGCGCACGGCTGCATCGATATATGATACAACTGGGTTGTGGTCAGAATTTAGGCCATTAATTACAGTGGACGCAGCAGACCAGGTGATATTTTTGAACACAAAAATGTCCAAAATATCAGGCCTGAGTCTGGGGTCCCTGTGATAATGCGAGGGTTCGTCAGGCGCCACTACAGTCACCTGGGGATTTTTCGAGACCAAATCGTGAAGGACACGGCCGCTTGAGTTGGCAGCGTGGGAGCCACATGAAAGCGATTTGGCGTCACCATCCCTGATTTTGTTTATGGTTAACAACTGCCACAGATATTACTAAGCAATGAAGGTTATGAGCTTTATTTAATAACAGTTCTATTTAGTTGATATTTTGGTTATATTCTGTGTCATTGTTATTGTAAACTCAAAGAAATGAATTGTCAAAACACCGAATTAAAAGTATGTATTCCGCTTAAATTAATATATTAATTACTAGTTGACTTTTATTACTAATGTCATTATATCAGCCGCATAAAAATAGTTCCAGTGGGTCAAATTTGTATTCCACTGTTGTGACAGTATTCATAGTGGCAAAGTTGCAATTTTCGAATTACAATATTTGCTGAGGTTGTGGTTAGGTTGAAATGCAGCCAGTACCAGAATGACAACTCACACATTTTGAAACAGCATAATTCGATATATCGATTCAAACTGTTTTTATAAGGGCGATGTTACTAATGTTATTACCTCATATTGATGGAAGTAGTCCCATTTAGCCGGCCTCGGTAGCGTAGGGGCTAGAGTGCTAGCTCCGCGTATCGAAGGTCGCCGGTTCGAGTCCGGCCGAGGGCATGGGTGTCTAGTGTTCTATCTGTGAATGTCTTGTCCGTGTTGTAGTGTCCTTGTGTCAATACTTGATAGCAACAAATCACATTGAGCTGGCTGTATGGTCCAGTAGCCGAATGCCATTTAAAAAAAAAAAAAAAAGTAGTTCCACTTTTATCGTGCCTAGATCAGGGATAAAACTGATATGTGAGATAGTATAAGGTTTTGGTATTTCTAAATTATTTTTTATTCCATTCTTTCCATACTTCTGTCGTCATCAATTCAGTAGAAGTTACAACTCTATCGCTATGTAAACTACAACCGAAATATGTACATTACAAAATCAAAGTTATGACCATTATATGATAACAATTTCATATAGTAAAGTAACTGCATGGAAATGAATTGTCATAATACTGCGTTCAGTCCATGATTTTTTACTGTCTTAGAAGCGAATAAGAAAAGGGAACGGCCACGTGGCTCAGTGGTTAAGGCATTTGACTGGAGTTCGTAAAGTCTCCGGTTTGAATCCTGTCTCGGCTGGGATTTTCTTAAGCCCTTAACCTGACCTTCAACTCTGGCACAGCTTGCTGTGTAATGTGAAGTACGCTAGAATGCTTTCGTGGTTCGGATTCCACGTTAAACTGTAGGTATCCTCTAGGGCTAACAACCCTAGTTGTAACATTGATGTGTACACATCCGCAGCAAATTCAAGCTAACCAAAGGCTTAACGTGGTCCTAGTTGGCCCAATATACAAATATACATACACACAATAAAGCTTCAAGAATACATATTTAGTTTTTGATCTTAGAAGAGCTGTTGATGTCACATATTTTTTGCAAATTTTCGCCTGAATCAAATTTTCCAAGCAACCAAAGAAACCAGAAAATTTTAGGTACTGCCACACAACACTGAAACCACAAATAAACTGTACCTGTGTACGCTTCCACCTGTCAAAATCTTTCTCTTTTTCGCTCACAGTTCTTGCTTCCCCAGTGTAACATGACTAAAAATTTAGTCTGGTGCAGCTACCCGTATTTAAACAGAACTACAGCATATAACGTAACTAATCGTTCGAACGCGTTTGGTCGAAAAATGCTAGTTGAGGTAAATGAGAAGACTACAAGAGATATTTTTGTACTAAAACCCTTTTTTGTTTTCTCAGAGGCTAAAAACGCCGAGAATGATATCAACCACAGGCAAATTTTTATAGTATATCTGTTGTCATCACAGTGACGTACCTGTGTTTAATATGCGATGCGAGGGTGATGTGAGGGGATCGGACTAGTGAACGCTGCTCTTTCCGCTCTGGTCTATTCCTGGAGGCGATGCCACATGTGAGAGTACACTCAGAATGAGGTAACAGGCCACCACTGAAACAGTGAAGACTCCGTGTCAGTTGCACGATGCACGTGTTTCCTCCACGAACAAAACATGTATCTTTCTGCATGTGGAATCTAGCGCTTATAGTGTCTTGATGCTGTCGTTGCCTTAGACAGTCATTGGTTGTCAAAATGTTGGTAATTCAACAACGGATTACACAAATATTTGGTATTTCTATAAACAATTATTGAAAGTATTCAATTCTCCATAAAAAAATGGCGGTCGTCAACTAATACAAAAAAAATAAGTGATGCAGAATTAAGCCTCCAATATCAAGCACATAGGATAGTACAAGATAATAGTAAGTGGAATTTGCTTAAACAAAATGGTAATAATAATGAAGGAATGTTTAATGAAACTGAAAAACGTCGTAATACTGATGCTAGAGAAATTTTGTGTTTACAGTTATAATCAATTACTCTAAATTCATGACATGGGAAGGTGAGATTGTAGGTTGCCACCGGAGCATGCGCTCCTTCGCAGTTGAAATCGAATTAAATTAAACCGCAAAGAAAAGATGTCAACAATGAGAGGCAATGTGTACATTTAAGTGCTAACAAGACATTTATTTATAATTTTTGTACTCAGAACTAAGAAGTGTAGCAAAATTCTATTATCAACGCCAGTATGCTATTTTAAATAGACTAGAACACATCCAGGTATGAATTTCCTTAGTTACAAGTTTATGACTACTCGAATTGTCCTAGGCAATGAACTTTATTACAGGCACAAATAACGCAGTTTTTTTTTTAGTCATCAATTTCTCGACTGATTTGATGCTATCCTCCATATCTTCTGAAATTGAGCTAATCTCTCTGTCTCAGCGCATATCCATTACAATCACGTCCTGAATTGCCTGCATAATATTTTCTCATATTTCTGTAGTTTATTCCCTCCACTAACAAATTAACCTCCTCAAATGTCTTAAAATTGTGACAGTTAATCCTGTCTTTTGTTTGTGTGAAACGTTTCCACAAACATCTTCCTTCTGTCATCGTTTACCTCCACCCCTCCCCCCCCCCCCAAAAAAAAATCAAAAAACATAATTTATGAGTTTACCTGTCAATTTAATTTTCAATGTCCTTCTACAGCTCTACATTTAAAATTCTTCAGTTTTCCTCCTTTCTTCTATTACTAAAGTCTAAGCTTCAATTCCATACTGTAGTGATCTAGGCGATCACTCGCCCAAATACTTCAAATTAATTTATCAAGTCGGTATCCAGGGCGAGCGAGCATGAAAAAGTTAAGCAATAGAGCTACGACCTGGGAAGTAGCACGCATATCAGCAAGCCAGTTGCTAAGCGCTTGTCTTTACTGCAAGCTGTTACTATGACTTCATACAGCAGGTTAGCGAGGAGTATTGCCCTCTCCAAACAGTGATGATAGGAAGGGGGAGTAACTATTTAAACCCTGGGAGCAGGGGTCTGGGGGTCTGTCTACAAAAGTCTTTCAACGAACCACATCGACGCCGAGGGCGTCGTCGCCGGCGCCGCCGGGGCGGCGGTCGCAGAGAAGAAGATGGATGTCGTCTACTACTAAGGTGGGCTCTGCTGCGATAGCTGGGTGTGGACATTCAGATATACAATCATTTGGTCAGAGTCATTTGGGCATAGTCTTCAGGGAGATTATCAATAGTCCATTTAGTTTGGGCTGCGAGGCGCCCATAAGTTACATGCTCGCCCTTGTCCTTGGCCATATCTATAATGTTTTGTTTCAAAGCCAATGCAACATTGTAAATATTCACCTATGTCACCAGTCATTGCTCATGTGAATAAATATGTAAATAGGTAAATGCCGTTTACCGTAATTTATCCTAGCTTCCTCAGCCATTCCACTGTTATTATCTGAATGTACTGAGCATAATAACCTGTCAGGTGTTGCAGTAGGAACCTATGACGAATATTCATATCAAAACTATGGTCGATCTCCTATGGTCGACCCTTATCCACGGCTCCAGTGGAAGTTACCCTGTCTGCTCTTATCAATCAGCTTTCAGGGTCACTACAAGAAGGGGTTAAAATTGTGGTGTCATGTTGTGGGGTGCACTTGCATGGGGTGCAAGTGGTTCGCAAGATCACTGAATATTTCGTCCTATGTAGGTTCATGTCGTCAGTTCAGGTTTCTGTCTTTTGGCCAGCCCTGCGTCAAACAGACGTCACGGCTTGGGTATAGTTATGGTTAGATTAAGCGGCAATAGTTAATCCACATCCACTATCCAGTATCCCACAGAAGACGTCGTAGGAGGAGGAGATGGTGCGATTATGGAAGCGGCCGAGCGGAGTTGGAGGTAGCCACAACGCAGCATTCAGCAGGCGGGTCGTCGACACGAGCCATCGCCGCAACAGCAGGAAATCGCCGAGCGAGCAGTTTGGGTCAGCAATCTTAAGCAGGCCACAAGACGCAAGTAAGTTCGCAAGCGATAGGCGGAAAAATAACGCAAGATCCAAATATCAATGCCTCAAAGAAGCCCTATTGTTTAATTCAAGAATGTGTTCATGCCCTTATATTATCAGACTTTAAATCGCAAAGGAAAAGTGCAACAGTATTAACTTTTAAAAGATGTGTAACGCTACTAACTAAAGCGTAATTCCATTAAATTAGTTATTTAAAGAAGTTACATTTAATGTCAAGAGTCCACCTTTAACTGCCAGAAGTACAAGTTATAAATATATGAGTATAAGAAAATCGAATGAGAGCACATCGAGAAAATGCTACAGTCAGTAAAATAATTTTGTTTAATTAAATCCCGAAGTGAAAGTGTGTTGTGTTTGTAACTGTCTCAGAAGCAGAAATAAATGTGAGAAGGTAGTTCTGTCAAAATTGATGCCAGAAAAAAATTGAATACGGTAAAATCTTAAATTGTTCATATATTTGCAATTAAACTCGCGCATAATACGTAAAGCGATGGTCTAATGGTTTACCCTTATCATGTAATTAATATTAGAAGTTTGAAAGATAAATTATATGTATTCTGTAACCGTGAATGAATAGCTGAAGGAGAAGTTGTGTTAACTAGAATAAAATATTTCTTGATGTCGCCATGCTAATTGTTACAAGTACAATGAACGCTGAAGCTAATGTGATAAGTGAAGAGGGAGCAATTATTTGATTACTGAATCGATTTTAACAGTTGAGTAAAAGTGTAAAAGATGTTATCACTTATCAGCAATGCAATGTAGTTGAAGAGATTAATTAAGATTATAATAGTTAAAGAAGAATCGTTGGGAACGGAAATCTTTATAAATGTTTCAAGTTCATTTTAATGATTAAAAGAAAGTGTACAAAGAAGTTTATGTAATCGGGAGTTAGAATGATGATTTCATAAATAGGAGGACCACTGCAAATTAAAAATATGCTAACAGTTACGCGTGATTTTGGCTACTTGACTTTGAAAGGTGTAATAACATAAGAGTTTCTTTAATAACAAAAATAAACAGCACTTCAGGGGGAGTAAAATTCAGAATGGGTATAGTTAAAATTCGAGTGAAAATCAGCATGTTAATTAATCTTAAGAAGTGAATGCATGTTCGTAAGCTAAATGAGATTTTATTAGTTGGTTAAGTAAAGACATTCAATTGTAATGCAACACAAATGAACGTGTCAATTGAGAAAGTTAATCTTAGAGCATTTAAAATCAAGAAATTCACAAGTGACGAAAGTACAGAAACTTAAAGAATGATGAATTAAGAAATTGCATATTCCAGTAACGTGAAGTATAACAAGGTTGGTAACTAAAATATTGGTGTAAGTGTGTTCAACTGTTGTAAAAATTATCGTACGTGAGTTACATGGGTAATTGGTCATTATTAAGTCTTAGACTGTAATATATAAGAATCAAATCACTTAATATAACATGTTATAAAGGAATCTTGAAAATAAGGTGGTACGATGTTTTAAGAGATCAAGAAATGCGAGGACAGCGCATCCATATTAAATGAGATTATCACTAAATTAAAGAGAGCTTAGTATGGTAGTATGGAAGTAAAGGGCAGTAATATAAATTAAAGGGAGTTAATATGGCAGTATTCAAGTAACGGGCAGTAAAATAAACTAAAATAAGTTATAGACGAGGCACAAATGTAATCATAATGCATAACCGAAAGAACTGGGGCCGATGATCAATTATATGAGAAGTTCGGGAGGTAACGTTCCTAGGATGTGGAACGAGTGGATGGTTAGATGTTAAAAAAAATGTAAATAGGAGATTATAAGGATGGATCTAAAAATGGTATCCACAATACATGGAAGAAAAATTAGTGGGGTTGTTTGCGGTGTTAAACATAAACCTGGAGGCTTTAAATAGAGTCGCTCAGGGTGGCGAAAATTGCAATAGAGAGGAGTCGCCCGGGAGAGGCGAAAACTGGCGAGAGTTGAAGGGGTTAAATGATGTCGCCGGGGGAGGCGAGATTTGAGGATAATTGGGTGAAAGGTGGCGAAAATTGCAATAGAGGGGAGTCGCCCGGGCGAGGCGAAAACTGGCGAGAATTGAAGGGGTTAAATGATGTCGCCGGGGGAGGCGAGATTTGAGGAGAATTGGGTGAAAATAAGTAAAACCTGGTGCAACACACTTGAATCCACTTTAACGTGGGAAGTGTATGTCCATGGTGCCTGTGAGGAAATAGGAAAAGGTAAGTGGTGACTAGGTGTCGCCAATGTAAGCATGATGTCAGTGGACTTAAATGTCCCTATGCTGACGAAGGAATGTTTTTAAAGATGAAAGGTAGGTTGGTTGAATATTATAGAGATGGTAGAAGTAAGTTATATATGATGTAACTGGTAGAATTATTTGGCGGGTAGTCGGTAATTAAGGAGAGATGACGAAGGGGTCGTCATTGGAACTAGGGAGGAGCTGGAGGTAATAGTAACGAAGTGGACGTTACTAGTTAACTGGCACAAGACGATTGGAGGTCGTCACAAGTAATGGAGGGTAAAATAAAGGTATTGCAGAGGGATGCAGTATCTGGTAAAGGAGGGAGGTAAGGGAAAACCTCTAGGCGAATGGTGTTAGGGAGATTATGGGGAGGTAGGTGCGAAGTCTACCGTAAGAGGTGTATTAGGGAGGCAAGGAAATCCTTAATGTTAATCCGTACTAGGTAAGGTACGAAGAACCCGCAAGGTTATAAAATAAAAAGTAGGGGCAGAGGACTCCAATACTATTAAGCCGTGCACGGGGTAATGTGACACGAAGAACCAAAATAAGGTTGAAGAATAATGGTAAGTCAAGGGACTCCATAATTTTAAGACGTGAACCGCGGATGGTTACGCACAAAGGTCGAGGGGAGTTTATGTGGGAGAATTATCGAGCTGTGGAGAGTTCGGTTGGTGCTTAGTAGGTGCTGCTGTCAGCAGCGAAACTGTGTCGCTGACGAAGGATGACGTCAGGAGTCGAGCCGGTAGTGTAACGGCGGCGCAGTAGAGGCGCGTAAAACTAAATGTAATTGGAATATAAAGCTAAATTGCTTAATAAGACGTAGGGGAGGAGAAAAATTGCAAGCATTAATAGGGTGAATCAGCTAAAATATCCCTTATAATTATTGGTTGCTAAGGAGGAGTTGCAAAGAATGTAAATGTATATAAGTATCATTCAGCATAACTGCCCATATACATAGAATAAGCAACAGAGATGTTATTAAAGGGAATTTAATTTATGGGAATTATTTAAAGTAGAGAGTAGAGAAGAAAAGGCGTAACTTTTATGAATTAAAGTAAAATAAAGGAGTAAAATGAAAAGTATTTTCTATAGTAGACACTAGATGCGCATTCTACGCATATGTAAGTATATACAGCAAATGATGAGAATAAGCTAGTTCGTAAGTGTTAAATAATGGGAGTACTGGCGAAGAAGTTAAGAGTTGTGTTAAAAGAGATGAAATCATGTTATGCGTATAATTGTTGTACTCAATGTATTAAAATGTTGGGGAGAATGTGATCTTAGTTCCCCGATGGGATATTGGGGAAGGTTAAATAAACCATTAAGTATAAATAAGAGAAATTAAGTAGAGTTAATGAGCTAACCAGTCATGGTGCATATTCGTAATAGCAGTCACTGGCATCAAGGAAATAAGATCATATTAATCTATTTTGGAGTGATTACATGGTCTCGAGTCATATGGTATAAATGTAATATTAAAGCATGAATATGCTTTTAAATCATTAGGGAGTAGTGAAAAATCAAATGAAAAGCCATCAGTGTTGTTGTGTACATTATCTTCATAATTACTGAGTAACCTGGGGTTCTGAGAAACTGAAGATTTAATGTTAATGACCCAGAGTTAGTTGGAAAAAATGCATTATGAAAAAAAATATCATTCATGTAAATCAATATGGAGGTGTGTCATTAGACGGTCATTAATAATCATGAATTAAAAGCGAATGATCAACAAACGTCAAAAGAAAGTATACTAGATAACAATAGAAATGTAAATGTAAATTTATGCGGTAGAAAACATGCTGAACATTGTATATGGAGGGGTCATCTGAAGTGTAAAGAAACATTGTATGTATACAATTAAGAGGATGTTCCACTAATGCAAAACTTTACAAGTGTTCTAGTAACCTGTAACTTGGCTGGAGTGGTGAGTGAAAACAAGTAAGCCGCTGAGCTGTCCTTAACGTAGCAAGCTGACGTGACGTCGCGAATCATGTCCACTGCTGGCGTTGCAAAGCGTGGTCTCAGCTGGCGGGGACGCTCGTATCCGCTGAGCCATGGCAAACAAGAGTCGGCAAGGTCGACACCGCCACCACAAACCAATCCAGTCGTAATCAAAACAAAATAAAACAGATAAACCATTCTAATTGTATTTAACAACACACCAACACTTCAGTAACACGAAGAAAAAGAAATTGTAATTAGTTTTAAGGAAAACCTGTATTTAGTTTTAAGTAATTTTGCAAACTGCGTTTACAAAACACGTCCTCCGTAGACTCCGGACGTGGCGAAGGGGGGGGACATGTAGTGATCTAGGCGATCACTTTCCCCAAATACTTCAAATTAATTTATCAAGTCGGTATCCAGGGCGAGCGAGCATGAAAAAGTTAAGCAATAGAGCTATGACCTGGGAAGTAGCACGCATATCAGCAAGCCAGTTGCTAAGCGCTTGTCTTTACTGCAAGCTGTTACTATGACTTCATACAGCAGGTTAGCGAGGAGTATTGCCCTCTCCAAACAGTGATGATAGGAAGGGGGAGTAACTATTTAAACCCTGGGAGCAGGGGTCTGGGGGTCTGTCTACAAAAGTCTTTCAACGAACCACATCGACGCCGAGGGCGTCGTCGCCGGCGCCGCCGGGGCGGCGGTCGCAGAGAAGAAGATGGATGTCGTCTACTACTAAGGTGGGCTCTGCTGCGATAGCTGGTGTGGACATTCAGATATACAATCATTTGGTCAGAGTCATTTGGGCATAGTCTTCAGGGAGATTATCAATAGTCCATTTAGTTTGGGCTGCGAGGCGCCCATAAGTTACATGCTCGCCCTTGTCCTTGGCCATATCTATAATGTTTTGTTTCAAAGCCAATGCAACATTGTAAATATTCACCTATGTCACCAGTCATTGCTCATGTGAATAAATATGTAAATAGGTAAATGCCGTTTACCGTAATTTATCCTAGCTTCCTCAGCCATTCCACTGTTATTATCTGAATGTACTGAGCATAATAACCTGTCAGGTGTTGCAGTAGGAACCTATGACGAATATTCATATCAGAACTATGGTCGATCTCCTATGGTCGACCCTTATCCACGGCTCCAGTGGAAGTTACCCTGTCTGCTCTTATCAATCAGCTTTCAGGGTCACTACAATACGCAGGTAGTATACAAATCGAAAATACCTAAAACGGTGTCAAATGGCCTTAATACGTTATGTTCCATCGAAATTTTCAAATTTTAATTTCGCTAATACATATAACTTTCCTTCATTGAGCAAGCACCGTATGAGTTTCTCCACTTATCAGTTTGTATGAATGTTCGGCGTTATCAGTTACTGACGGCACTGTAGTTGATGTACGCTTAAATACTGTTAGTTTATATTCTTGTAGACAATCTTAATCAACACTAGTAAGTTTAGTACCATAAACCATTCTGAGCTACTACAGGAAAACCTGAAGAAATATCCCCACGTTAGAAATAACCACCAAATAATCACGAATAAATTCGTGGAAGCTTAAATGTAATTTTAGCGGGCTAGCTTCCGGTTGTTGTTGTGGAAAGAGGAGCTATCGAAATATTCTTTCGTCTTCTTTAGGTCCCTCGTGCGCTGTGACAAGGGGGCATCCATTAATTACGTGGGCAGTTTTTTTTCGTAAATCTGCCCCTTCACCTCCTTTGTGAGATCTGGTGGGACCCTCCCCCCCCCCTCAATTCCCCTTGGCGAGCGTTTAATGAGATAGGACTCCCTCTACCCTTGAGATTGATTTCGAAGAGCCCTCACTCCTACTTATGATCACGTAATTAATGGACAGCCACTTCTAATCGCGTCTTTCAATCGGTAATTCCTGTCTCAGTGACGAATTTTCAGAGCCGGGGAAAACACTTGAAATTGTCACCTCCATGAAGTTGACGCCCGGAGCAAGTGCCCTCGGTTTGCCCCCTTCTCTCTAAGCACCCGACATCGGCCTAACTGACCGAGACGAACCACAGCTCCCTGCTTCGTGCTGCGCCGCCGAATTTGCATATCTCAGTCTACGGTTCGACAGACAGGCAAACTAGCGGCAAAAATCACTGGATCGGCACATTTGTACACAGTTCGACTGGACAGTCCCCGGCAAATAATGCCTTCCGTATTTTTGTTTTTGAAACGGTTACTTCATACCCACATAGAACACAGTGTATTGACCTGTGTCTCCAAGGCATTATGAAATGATAATTGTTGATTCCGAACAGCGGTAGTTAACACGGAACTGAAAAATACGTATAGTGGGAGAGGCGAATACCATTGTCGACATGTGGTAAAAGTCGAGTTAGAATTTTCCGTAGGCAACATGGATGGCGCTGACCACGGTGCAGGTTTGTTGCTGAGGATCACGGGTTAAAGTCTGATCTAGGGCATGGGTAGTTTTCATTAAGTGTAATGTGCGTCTTGTATTGTCCAGCGCTCTGGTCGAAAGAAACGATTTGAGATAAATCATATATTCATACTGATGATATGTAAGAAAACAATACCGAGCGGGGCGGTGTAACGGTTAGCGTTCTCGCCTCGCATTCGGGAGGACGGCCGTTCGAATCGCCGTCCGGGCATCCAGATTTGGGTTTTCCATGGTTTCCCCAAATCACTCCAGGCAAATGCCGGGATGCTTCCTTCAAAAGGCCATGGCCGAATTCCTTCCCATTCCTTGCCCCCATCCTTGCCCCCCATCCTTTCCCGTCTCTAAAGACCGCGATGTTAAAAAGAGACGTAAAGCAGTTTAAAAAAAAAAACAATGAAGTTAGCTGAATGGCTCAGACGCACAAATGTCACAGTACATATAGAACAAAAAGGCACTCACTAAGAAGACTAAAATTCATCAGCGCTATATTGAACTTTGACTTACCACATTGATTCCAATTATACGACTGACAATTGACTCAGTCATCCACATCCTAAGTCTTTCACTAATTTACTATTGTTCCATGTTTTATTTTGAAAGAATCTTAGGAATAATGCGCTATTTCTCTTTTCTGTCTACATCTGCTTCACTCATACACCTCACAGAAACAGTATTGTACACAGATAGCTGAGTAACTGAAAATATTTACAATTTCTTCCACTCAGGCAGTGATACAAGATTAAATTCAAATTATAATCCGTATTTGGTTATCTCCTTACAGTAAAAAAAAAGTTTTAGGAAATCTTTAAAACGTCCGAGAAAATCACTGGAAAATAAAGAAAAAAATTCATAAGTATAAAATATCGTACTGATTGGGCAATAAGATAGCAAGAGTTATAGTTATGGTTATGCAAAGCAAAACCTGTAACTTATTTATAACTGATTTTTATCGACCAGATACTATTATTCACCCATCATACCGTGATTGTACAGCTGCAAGTATATCTCTTAAATTTGTTTTCATTAAAAAAATCTAAAACTAATGAACCTAAAGTAGGGAGATATAAGAATCTCTTACCAGCTCAAAAAAATCACAACTTGGACACACTGTATCGTGGAGCCTGAAAATCCGCATATAAATCAAAATTTCGCGATAATACTGGATAAAGCTCCTTCTACCAGAAACCCTGATGTCCTTTCGCCATTCATGCAGGTTTTAAATTAGACAGAAACGAGAATACGAAGTTAATGTCACTGCTGCACTCTGTAACTCATTTTCAGTTTCGTCACAAATAATTGTTAACTAAAGATGATCAATTTATACAACTGCACCCTTTGTTTCGTTATGACTAATCGATGGAAATATGCTCTGCAGCTATGTCATTGAAGGATGGATATATTCACTGTTTCACTGTTAAAACATTTTAACAAAATTCATAAATCATGAAAGTTGTCGGGAACAAAAGAAAGATGAGTAACATTTATTAGTTTTCGTCGTCTCGACGTTACTTATAGTCGCCGACAACCCGAACTCGTTTACTCACTGTACCGCGTGTACATCCCTACAATGTAGAAGAAAATAGAAAGCTCATCGATAATACCAGAGTAGGAATGAAAATCAACACTGAAATCATTGAATAAAGTTGCAAAGATTGAGAAGATCTGTGTACTCTCCGTATCACGTGAACGAGAGATCGTAGTTGCAAGGATACCACGTTACGGTAAGCAATGAGATTTTAGAAAGTGAATTGGAAAAATCACGATGGCAGAAGAAATGTAAGACAAAAATTTCCCCAGGAACGGAAAAGCGTTAATGTTGTTCTAGTAACGCCTTAAACTGATGCAGCTGCAACCGGAGTGAGACTCATGTTCAGCTGCTTGCAGCGTAAGCGCCTGTGCGACCCAGCCGCGAGAAAGCGAGTGTCTTCTTCAAAACAAAACAATCTCTTTGATAAATTTAAGAAAAAGACAAAACATATCCTCCCGAGTCACAAGAATAAAATAACATAATACATAACAAAACAGAAGCTTAACAAGACACATTAAGAAAAGTTATTGGCAATACTGCTCAAGACATTTGTGAAGGACTGTGACCTACAAGAACAACTGTGCTAACTGATTGGATCACAGAGTAAATAGTTAAACGAAAGAAATAATCCACGAATCTTCATATTTGACAAATAAGTGAAAATGTTCGTTTAAATAGTTTTAGACTAATGCAATTTAGTTAAACGAAAAGCTAAAGTAAAGGCAGATGTATGCCAAATTTCATGACAGCTGGGTGTTTATTAACCGATTTAATAAGTTATATTAATTTATCATCAAATTAATTATTTTTAAAAGGATTTTTATGTCACAAACCATTATCTCCCATCATTCTTAACCGAAATTGATAAATGACGTATCATTTTAAAGATCAAGGCCTCCCCTTCGGTCACATAATTTTTATTTTTTTATTTTTTTTTACCATTTCTACCTTTAAAGTGCATAAATAGCAGTACTTCTAAAACATGTTTTTTTTTTCCACGAGCAAATCGATAATTGAGGTATCGTTTTAAAGAATGAGGTCTTCAATTTTGTCACATTATATTTTAAGATAAGAATTCTTCGGAATTGTATACATAAAGGGCAAAAGGATTAATATTAACTATAACGTGTTTTTTGTCATGAGCCTTTTTACCTCCCTTGATAACTAACAAAAATCGACAAATGAGGTACTATTTTAAATATTGAGGTCTCAGCTTTGGTCACAACATATTTTAAGAAAGAATTTTTTTGGAACTCGTTCCTTAAAGGCTAAAGTACCAATATTTCCATAACGTCTTTTTTTCGTTACGAGTCGTTTATCTCCATTAATACCTAACGGAAATCAAGAAATATTGTTTCATTTTAAAGATGAATGTCTCCCACTTATGTAAAATCATAAATTAAGAACAAAAAGCAGATTTTGATCCTCAAAGGACAAAAGTAATAATTATGAAGGGCGCTAATGACCCCGCCGTCGACGCGTCCTTAACCTCCCTCCCCCCAAGTATGAAGGTCACACGCATGTGTTTTTCACAAAGTAGCTTTTTGGTTATTTTCTATTACAGAAACATTTCTGTTTTGATATACAATTTCTATGTAGGCCTAAACATTTTACACATGAAATTTTCTTACGGGCTATGATCGCAGCAGAATATATCATAGAGATATGGATATGCTGTGTGTATTTTGTTCAGGTTACTTATTTTCCGATAAGATCAGTGACAGTTTGTTATAAACATAATTTAAGAGTACAAAACTTTGTCCTAATTTTTTCGTAATGTAATGTACCTGTTACACTAAACAAAGAAACAATTGCTACAAATGAGGCGGATTTTTCTTTCATCCTATTACAAACCACCAACCTCGCTATTCACCTCATTCACGAAAGTTTCGCAAGGGTCATCTAGTTTACTATTATTAAGCCAAGTAAACATTGATTAGACCGATTTTGGTTAAACTTGGCGAGTTCTTCCATTTGCCCACAACTTTTTAACACTGAGCTGAAACCAAACCAAAATTTCATGTAAAAGGAATTCTCAGTCCGAGCTACATTATTACAAGATAGGATTCAAAACTAGTGAGCCTCATTTTATTTTGACGCGGCGTTGGTGAAGGGGTGGGAAGGTGAGGGGGGGGGGGGAGTTGGCTTCACAACGCAACGGAGCTCAGTTGCCTCCGAGTTTTCGTAGCTGTAGGACTGATCTTGACTGGAACTCGGCGGAATTGAAAGTTTGTTACAGCATCGGTACGCTATCAAGTTCTGCTTCCGGTTGGGCAAATCTCCTTCCAAAACGCTTCGAAATGCTTCAACATGCGAAAAAGTGGTGCAAGGCTTTTGGGGAGGGCCGGAAAGATGTGACCTACGAACCCCGGTCTGGACGCCCGTCGTCGGCCCGAACTGACGTTAATGTGCAGTGAGTGCGTGATTTTTTGAACACGGACCGGCGTTTAAGTCTCTACCAAGTAGCAGAGGCCCTGGACTGGCAACGTTGCAACGCATTGTTACCGAGGACTTGCACATGCGAAAGTTCTGCTCCAAACTCGTGCCGAGAGTTTTGACTGAAGAGCAAAAGAACAACCGAGTGCTCCGATGTCAAGAACTGCTCGACGAAACTTGGACTTTCCAGTACGATCCAGAGACAAAACGGCAAAGCTCTGAGTGGCTTACCTCAAACTCACCACGTCCCAAGAAAGCACGGATGAGCAAATCGAAGACGAAGATCATGCACATCGCCTTCTTCGGAGTGAAGGGAATCGTCCACTACGTGTTTATCCCGCACGAAGTGACCGTGAATGCTGCTTACTACTTGAAAGTCCTGAAAAGAAGAGTCTCGCGCAAGCTGAAAGGACATTAAGAACAGCTGGAAGCTGCACCCCGATAACGCCCTCAGTCACTCTCCCTTCATTCGCATAAATCACAGTTCTTTCGGCGACTGAAATCTATATATATAAAATGAATGTTTGTATGTTTGTCTTCTATACGCCTTGTAACGGAACAATCGATAGATCGATATCGATCCTTACCAGAGAGAGAGCGGAGTATCAGTGGTGGAAGAAAAGATGGCGCGAGATGATACAGTGGGTGGCCAAATTATTATACTCAATAGGTCATAAAGCAAAAAAAGTCATGAAGTTTTTAAAAGACGAAAAAATAACCCTCTTGGATTTGCCTGGAAATTCGCCAGACCTTAACCCTATTGAGAATGTCTGGGCGGCGCTAAAAAAAGAAATTTGCAAGGATAAAATTATTACTAATAAAAAAGAATTAATAGAAAATATTATTACAGCATGGCACAGAACACCTGAATTACAAGAAATTTCCAAAAAGTGCATTCCCAGCATGCCGCAGCATCTACAAAACGTGATTGCTCAAAAGGGAGGATTCACTAAATATTGATTAATATTTTTTTCTATTAATATAACATAATTCCTATGCTAAATTATGTTTTATTTATTTTTCCTTAATTCATTAAACCTATAAAGATAACAATAAAAACGATATCATAGGTCTATTAGTAGATTAATGTATAATAACACACGAAACAATGTTTTTTTTTTCAAACGAGTATAATAATTTGGCCACCTACTGTATTGTAGTGTAAGAGCGCGGACTAATAACTGGTTGTTCGATGAACGAATAAACTGTAAGTCAGCTACAGAAACTTTATCACGAGTGTCTACAGACTTGATGGCAGTGATAATATCAGTGCAAAGTGGAGATAAGTAGGAACTGTGAGCAGAAAAGTGTGTTGCCGTTGCATGTGTGTTAGTTGTGGCGATAATTATTGTCTTGTTCATTGCTTAAACGAGCCTGACAATCTTCAGATTTACGAAGTCCGATTAGCATTGTTCATTTGGTGGTTTCTACGGTTTGTAGTAGTTTGAGAACATTTACGTAATAAATAAGTGTGAACTGTATTCCGGAGTGATGTTTTCTTTGCATGCTAGTAGCTCCGTTGAATGACTTTATTTCGGGTAATTTGCCCGTGGCGACTGTGGTCAATATCGAACCTGCAGCATATCTAAAGCTGCTCAGAAACTGAATGCAACTGTTTGTTTAGTAAATTGATCTGAACAGACTTATTAATGTATTTATCAACATATACGCTAACAGCCATAAATCATTTACCTGGCACATAAGCGTTACATGGCTTAACCGTTTGGACAGGACAGTATATGTAAACCACGGGAGGAATTGACGATAATTAATCACAACCGGAGGTGAAATATACGAAATAATTAAGCAGTGAACGATCAACAATCAAAGCTGACAATCGAACAGTTGGTGCGAAGCGTGGTCAGAGAAGCTTGTTCTGCGATACAAAGAAATCGTGTGCAGCACACGGCAAAGACTATTTTTCTTAGAGGGCGGTGCATTCAGAGAAAGTATCAGTGCTACGTCGACAGCGACACGCAGCGGTTTTTTGGGAAACTGTCAGTCTTCAGAAGGCACAGCAAGCGAGCGGAAATAGCAGACGACAACTAACCTGTCGGGTCCGAGACTTCAAACAGCTGATTGGCGTCCAAGAATGTTGCTGTTCGTCGCATCGAAAGGGAAGTGAAAGATTTATTTTCAGTTTTTGTAAGAAACACAAGCCGGCAAGAATAATTAATTAATTAGCAATTTTTTTTTAAGAAAAAAAAATATAAATATTTAATTGATTTGAATAATAAGTGACAAAGATTTTTTTCTGATAACTTTTTGAAGTTGAAATGCCGGACAACTGTGTTAGATTTACTTAGCAAATTATTTTTCAAGGGGGGAAAAAAAAAAAAAAAAATAATAATAATTTTATTTTTGCTGTTAATTGGAATCGGGGGAAAAAAAAAAGGATATTTAATGTGGTAGTAATAACAAACCAGATATACGCCAGCTGTAGTTGAACGGGTTTGCTTCAAGAGTTTCGATTTCATAGATAGAGATTTCTGTAGAGTTTCCGTAATATTTTTGGTCATTGATAGTAGTGTATGTATTCAATTGAAAGTGTATTTTATGACATGGTGTATATCTTGTTTGGTAGTTAAGTTAAGAGATTTGGAAACAGAATTTTTACCTTTTTTCTGTGCTAATGTATACTGGTGTATTCTGTTTGCTGGATTGACGGCGTTGGTTACTTCTTGTCTTTTCTACAACGGAAGATTGAATTTTTTTTGTGTGAAATAATTTCGTAATATGGCATCTGAGGTAGAGGGTGGTGTGAATGGAGAGATGGTGCTGGGAGGTGAGTCCCTTGGTGACGCACCCAGTGTAGACATTAATCAGTCCTCCCTTACTGTGTCGATGACGAGTTTTGCTAGTGAATCAGAAGTTGACAAGTCAAGAGAAGTGTTTAGGGAAAGTAATGAGGCGTCCATGTCGGAAATGTTTTGTGCTTTCCAGGGACAATTTGTCATGTCAATTCAGTCCCTTCTTGAAGCTAAATTCAATGAAAATAATATTTGGCTTGAATCTAAATTAGATGAATTTAGTATGACCCTTAAATCAGCATTAAAAGAAAGAAATAATTTGATTGTATCTAGCTTCAAGGAAACACTGGAATCTAAATTAATTTCACTTGAATCCAAATTAAATGAAAATAATATTTCGCTTGAATCCAAATTAAATGAAAATAAAATTTCACTTGAATCAAAATTAAACGAAAATAGGGAGAGTATCGAACGTCTTCGGGATACTGTTGAATCGCGGCTAGGGCAGTTGAGTGAAGATTTGAACCAAAGTATGGAATCCATAAAGGGAAAAGTCGAGCTTATAGAAGGTAGCGATGACGAAAAATTGTCAGGTCAGGTAGAAGAGGTTGAGGATTCTACTGCAGTAGTGTGTGAATGAAGGGTTACAGTTACAAGAGAAGCAAGTTGAAAGAAGTCTAGAAGGCGAGGATGAGGTAAGTGATTTGGTTTCTGAGGTCAAATCTATTTCTCAAGATGTTGGTAAAACTCAGGTGTCCACTACAGCGTTGACTAGAAGAGGTGGTGAAGGTAGAGGTACCAGTAGTAGTAAAAGAGGAGGTGACTAAATTCAGAAGTCTGCTTCAACCGGCGTTGCCTGCAGCAGTAATAAAAGAGGAAGTTGATGGGGGAACGTTTTGATGGTTATGGTAGGATCCACCCTGTAGAGTTCATCCTAAAGTTTAGAGAATTTTGGGCTCTTTTGTGTGGCTGGGGAGAAACAGAAGAGAAAGATGGAAGGAGAAATAGGAGGAAAGACAGTCGGGGTTGCACCATATGTTATCCCAAATTTAAATATAAAACTGATCCTTGGAGCCAATTGGTTGAAACCGGTGGGGGCTATCATCAATTGGGTAAAGGAAACTCTGGGATTTACGAGCCATGAGTGGCGGATCAAGGTTGGTCTGGAGAAGGGAGGAAGAAATAGGATATGGGACCCAGGGACAAGCAGGTTGATATCGTGGGGCGATGCCAAAACTGTGCGGCACCGCAAAGAGCGCCTGGCAGGCATGGTAGGAGGAGTGAAAGAACCGAAGTACAGGTGGAATGTTGAGTGGAAGTAAGACGGAAGAAGCGATGTAAAATAATTTCCATAGGATTTAAGTTTGGAGTACTCTTTCAACATAAGTGTTTTGTATAAATTTTGATTTCTCTAAAAGTTTTGTATCTTGTAAGGTTATTTACGTTTTGTTCGGGTTAAGATAAATAACAAGGATACTTGGGATAGATAGGGCAGATTAGACAAGAAATGTTTTGAGTTGCATTAAGAAATGGATATGTAGAATCAGTTGGTAGGTGTAGGGATTTTGTGTGTACTAGTATGGGTTTACTGTGATATTTAAGGTTTAGGGAATGGTCTTCGACTTATATTTGCAGTTTAAGAAAGAACGCTGCTGTGTTGGGTATCAAGTGAAGGTAGGTGCTCGGAGGGGAGTGTTGGCGGGGTGTCGGACACCGGTTAGAAAGGCACGCCTCCCAGCACTGCCACATCTCCCGCATCATTGATAATTAAATGTTGTTATGATTTATGTAGGTTTTCATGAGTTTCATTTAGCAATCAGTCACGATTGCAATTTCAGAATGTGTAAGAATGCTTGTACCAATAAATTCAGAGAATAAAGTAACTTCAGTAGTTGGGCACAGGTTGGTGACCCATGTAGTATTAATACACAGTTGCTGAAGGCATTCTTGCTGGTTTGTGGTTCATAGTAATTTTGGCCCCGAGGCCGGGGAATGTACTAGTGCTGTGATTGTGACAGTTTGGAAAAAGGATAGAAAGAAAACAATTTTACAACTGAAGCAATTTTAATTCAGTTTTGTATTCTTGATGTTTTGAATGTATGTTACATGATTGTGACAGTTTGGGAAAAAAAAAATGGTAGAAAGAGGACAATTTTACAACGGAAGCAATTTTATTTCAGTATTGTATTCTTGATGTTTTGTATGTATTTTTTTGATTCATGATATGTGTTGATGGTTTGTAATGGCATTTGTGTATAGTCATAAGTACCTATGATTAATTTGCCGTGAAACCACCATGTTTATTGGTAATGTTGTGAGATGATGATGTTGCTTGAGTAAATGTTGGCGCAAGATACGCTTTGTCAACCGCATCTTTCGCCACAAACCCAGCGAGGGGGGTGTAACGGAACAATCGATAGATCGATATCGATCCTTACCAGAGAGAGCGGAGTATCAGTGGTGGAAGGAAAGATGGCGCGAGATGATATGTAGTGTAAGAGCGCGGACGAATAACTGGTTGTTCGATGAACTAATAAACTGTAAGTCAGCTACAGAAACTTTATTACGAGTGTCTACAGACTTGATGGCAGTGATAATTCAGTGCAAAGTGGAGATAAGTAGGAACTGTGAGCAGCAAAGTGTGTTGCCGTTGCATGTGTGTTAGTTGTGGCGATAATTATTGTCTTGTTCATTGCTTAAACGAGCCTGACAATCTTCAGATTTACGAAGTCCGATTAGCATTATTCATTTGGTGGTTTCTACGGTTTGTAGTAGTTTGAGAACATTTACGTAATAAATAAGTGTGAACTGTATTCCGGAGTGATGTTTTCTTTGCATGCTAGTAGCTCCGTTGAATGACTTTATTTCGGGTAATTTGCCCGTGGCGACTGTGGTCAATATCGAACCTGCAGCATATCTAAAGCTGCTCAGAAACTGAATGCAACTGTTTGTTTAGTAAATTGATCTGAACAGACTTATTAATGTATTTATCAACATATACGCTAACAGCCATAAATCATTTACCTGGCACATAAGCGTTACAGCCTCTATAGCGTTTATTCGATTACGATGAAATTTTGGTGAGTTGTTGTGTGCGCGTTTGTGAAGGTTCCCCGAAAAAAAAAAAAAAAAACCCACACACATTCTCTCTTTACACTCCTTAATTTAAACAAACCCACAGATTTTATCCCGTTTTGATGGAAATTTGCACATGTTTACTTTAAAACAAACAGAAAAATACTGCCTACATTTGGTTTCCGAAAACGCAACCCTCTTCCTCTCTATATCCCCTTAATGTTTGGCAATGTTCTTTATGCAAAGCTGCAGTGTTTTCCTGATTTTGAAGGAACCTCCTTTTACCCATTTTAATTTCCAGTGATCTTTATAGAAACCCACAGGTTTTTATTTAATTTCGATGGAACTTTGCACACGTATACTCTAAAACAAGGAGAAATATACTGTCTACTATTTGGTTTAAAAAAGCCAATTACTCTCCTCCTTTACCCTAACCCCCTAAGTTTTTTCAATGTTTCTTATACCTACCACAGTTTTTATATGATATCGATGGAACTTTGCACATGCGTCCTTTAAAACAAACACAAAAATACGGTCTACATTTAGTTTTTCAAGAACCCAACACCTCTCCTCCTTTATCTCTCCCCGTCCCCTTATTTTTTGCCAATATTTTTTATACATACCCACAATTTTCATCCGATATCGATAGAACTTTGCAGACGTATAACCTAAAACAAACAGAAAAATACAATAATACTTAATTAAATTGCGCACGGTGGTAATTTCCCTACACACCCATTTTCTAAATTTAGCCCTCTGTAAATTTTAGCTTTAAATTCTTTCAACGTTTTTGTGTCTAAAGTTGGTTGACAAATCCCAACCCCTTCCCCCTTTATTCCCTCCTCTCTTATTTCCAATATTCCTTACACAAACTCACAGTTTTTATTCGATTTGGATGGAACTTGGCATATGTATATATCAAAGCTAAGAGAAAAAAACTATCCACATTTTGTTTAAAAAAAATCCACCCACTTTCTCTCATCACCCTAATTAAGCAAAATTTACGATTGAAACCTTTCAGTAACATCGAAAACGATGGGAAAATTATCCAATGGAGAAAGCAATATTCTTAGAGTATACAACATTTCCTCCTAAACAGCACTGGACCGATTCCAAACGGACAATTGCTGACCAAGAAATTCGAACTTTAATTTTAAAAATTATAATTAAGTTTTTGAGAAAACACACAAATCTACAGTTTTTATTCTATATGGAAGGAGGTTTACACACACATGCCTTAAAACTATTGAAAATGATATTTACATTTAGTTTAGAGGCAACCGCTCTCGCCTTTCATCTCTCTTAAAACTGATTGACACGTGCAACTTTTCCATGTTTATCATATATCTGTTATATATATATAACAGATATATATATGCGCCGAATGGAATCACGAAAAACATTGTATATCGAAGGCAATTGTAATGAACTCGAAATTGAATTAAACAGTAATTAAAATTTGTAAGTAAATATCTAATGTTAATTAGAAACAAACTTTCGAATGAATTCATTTAATCTACGTGTGTACTCAAGTCTAGCAATAATGAAGCATTGCTGGATCAGTTAGTTTATAATAAAAACTTTTATTACTGCATTCTTGAGTTTGATTTTCAAATTGCTTAATCACTGTTCATCACGTATAAATAATAGTTCATAAGTTCTATTGGAAGACTTTCACAAAAGAATAAGAAACTTAAATGCTTCAATATGAACTATGACAGAACAATAAATCGCCATGGCATTTACAGTTTTTTTGCTTGCAGACATGTTTACCATAAAATTAATTACGTAAAATGTTATGTCGAGTTGTTCAAAAGTTTTTACCATTAACATGCTTTCCATTATGAATATTGTACTTCTTTATTGAAAAATAATTAGTTACAAGGCCAAATGCATGTTTGTATTTTATTTTCATGTTCTTTTATCGTTATTTGTCACGTGTAAATAAACTAAGCCCGTTTCAAAATTCTGCACTTGTTGGAGAGAGTGATGAGGGGCTGTACGAGAGAAGTAAAGGAATTTGGTTACAAAACTTTGGTCAGACCATTGCTCGAATATGGTAGTGTAGTATGGGACCCACATTTTGAGTATCAAATACAGGAGCTGGAGAGGGTGCAAAAAAGGGCTGATAGATTTGTTTCTTGAAATTACCGAAGAATGCATATCAGTAACAGATATGATAAAGGAGCTGGAATGAGATTCATTGCAAGACAGGAGGAGGATGAAGAGGGTCATGGGAGTGTACTCATACAAGGCATATATTTGTGATGAGGCATGGAAAGATATTGGTTTAGGTACTGAACAGTAGAGCATGGAAGGGAAAAGATGACCATGACCACAAGCTGGCACTCGATTCAGGCACAAGGGTGTCGGTAGATTCTCTGTTTTAGGTAAGGGTATCAAGGATTGGAAAAAGTTACCAAGGGAAATGATGAATAATTTACCGAAAACGTTGAAATAATTTAAAGTTAAAACCTGTAGAGGGCAAATGTAGGTGGGTGCAGGAAAGGAGGAAGATGGGTGTGTAGAGAAATTGCCACCGGAGCGTGTGCTCCATTGCAATTAAATTAAATTAAAGATCGACCGGTTACACATATAATGACTTTCTTGAAAATAGATCTAACGATTTAGGTGAAAATCATGGATTATAAGTTTCTTTGGTCTATAAAACGATCTGTCAGAGTCTCATCTTCGGTAAATTCATTTTTAGCCATTTATTACGTCTTTAATTTTCAAATTGGAAATAGGTATTTGTATTTTCAGTATGAAAGTAGATGGACATGAAAGTTTTACGTTTCTTAAAGACAATGAACTGCTCGGCAGTACATGACGTGCTTATCTGCCATTAGGGTGCACAAAACATAGAACAAATCTTTCAGTTTATAAGCGTGGACCTTAAGACATTAGCTTTATTTAGCATTTATTATTATTATTACTCCACGATTCACTAAAAGTATGAGGCGGAGGGTGCATTGCACCTATTGAAAAGGGTGAATGGTTTGGAAGGGATATGCGGGATATGGCAGGATGGCGCCATGGCCTATTGTGAGGAACCATCCCAGCATTCGCCCGGAGCGATCCGGGAAAACCATGAATACCCAGATCAGGATGGCCGGAGTGCTTTATCGAAAGCCACTCCTGTCGAATTTTAAGTTTACTCGCCCGGTAAATCCTTTCTATTCCATTCCCTAACAGCTCGTGGGAAAAATGAGTACAGAAATGAATTGGTTCTGGCCCTGATTTCTTTTATCTTATTTTCGCGGTCATTCCAAGATATGAATGTTGCTGGTAGCAATATTTGTTTGCTGTCATTCCGAAATACGTCAGTCATGAATTTGTACAATTAGCTTCCGTCGAGAGCAACGCCTTCGGTGTTCCAGGTCTTCCTAACCTAACTCCTTCAACATCGCACTTACGCTTTCCCTCCAACTGTATATACCTGTCACGAATCGGGCGGCTCTTCTTTGGACCTTCTCTAATGTCATTCATCCCTTTTGATGGGGACCCCATACATAACAACAATATTCTAAGTGAGGACGCACTAGTGACTTGAATACAATCGATTTAACTTCCGGAGTACATTAATTTAAATTATGACCTAGAAATCGGAGCATACGATTTGCTTTCCCCATTACATTCTCGATATACTCATTCCACTACAAATTATTACGAATTGTTACCCCTAGGTATTTAGCGGAATCTACCGTTCTAAGGACAGTATCATTAATTGTATATTCATAGTTAAATGATGTCACATTTTTACTTACACGCATGGCTTGGCACTTTTTAGCGTTTAACTCCAACTGCCAATCTTTGCACCACGCATTTTTTTTAATTTTATTATTATTTATTATTTTTTATAATATCGTCTTGTAACAAAGCGCAGTCATCCTGGGTTTTGATTTCACGATAAATAATAGCATCATCGGCAAATAATCTTTTCATCCCCCCTATTATGTCCGCATAAATCATTAATGTATATGAGAAACAAGCCCTATCACGCTTCCCTGGGGTACCCCGGACCTCACTTCGGTACGTAATGAACGACTACACACTGTGTTCTGCCCTTCAGAAAGTCTGCAACCCAGTCGCATATTTGTCTAGATATGCCGTAACCACGAACTTTCCTAAATAAGCTTTTTTAAAATCTATTAGAACTAAATCAACCTGGGATTGCTCATCTATAATTCGGCACAAGTCGTGAATTAGAAGTACAAGTTGTGTTTCGCAGCTTCGGCCTCTTCTGAATCCATGTTGATTTGGGTTTAAAAGCTCACCTTCATCCAAGAACCGCATGACATTTGAATAGATGATATGTTCTAAAATCCTACAAAATATTGAAGTTAACGAGATCGTCCTATAATTTTGAGGATCATTAACATTCCCATTTTTAAACACTGGACTTACGATAGCGGTCTTCCATTCAGCTGGTATTTTTCCGTGATCCAAGGAGACGGTATATAATTTCATCAAATACGGTGGAATTTCCTTTGCGTACCTTGAATAGATTCTTGTAGGAATACCGTCTGGTCCGAGAGCCTTATTGGTTTTTACATTCATAAGCAGTTTAGTTATTCCCTCGACATCAAGAACTAGATCATTCATAATTTTGCCCGGTACGATTGTTAAATATCGGAATCTCCTCCGAGTTTTCTGTCGTGAAGGCTTTTTTAAATATATCATTCAAAATTTCTGCTTTCTCTACGTTTGTTTCTGATAATTCACCATTTTCCTTAATCAGCGACGGCATAACCTTACGAGAGCCTCTTATTACTTTGATATACGACCAGAACTTTTTTGGATTAGTAATCAGATCTTCGGATAAATTCCTGGCTTGGAATTCTTTAATCGTATCGCGCATTCCCTTACGCACTTCCGCTCGCAACTGGACTAATTTAGCGCGATTAGATGAGTCCCCCGATTTCTTCACCGTGGCATGTAAACACCATTGCCTCCTGAGCAAACGTTTCACTCTCCTATTGAACCAAGAGAAGTTCTTACTGACCTTAATATACTTCTTAGGAACAAACTGATTTGAACCGGTCCATATTAATTCTTTTAATTAAACCTAAGTTCCTCAACATTTGTATTTAGCGTGTACGTTTCAAAATTTTTCGCAAAGTGGTCATACCCGCATTAACTAGAATCACGGCGCCAAGTACATTAAAAAAATGTTTACTACAAGAGAATTCACGTCCGTCACGCTCGCTACATAGCTGGAAAGTGGTCTTAAATCAAAACTGAACTGTCTTAAATTTTACTAACATTAATATCAAGGGAACCTAGGTCATAATTTCTGATATTATAACAAGAGAATTCAACGACTTTATTGAAAGCACTAAAATTAAAATTAAAGATACCCAACGTAATCGAAGTGCGACAGCATTAAGGCTTTAATTAAATTTAATCGAATGTAGAGCAGCTTCCACAATTTCCTTAAAGCGTGTAGCATTGATTAAACTTAACGATACACACATCAGGTCGGACAACTAATTTGGTGAACGTACCTTTAAAAGCTGAACCCTAGAAATAGTGATGCTTAGTTTTAGTAATAGTAACCTTCATCAATTACCCCAAAATGTTTTGTACGTAGTCGATTTAGGGATATGAAACACTTAGATAATTTATGAAAACAATGCGAAGTATGATTATAGACAATTACAGGGTTGATACGCGGAAAAAAATATTCAGCTGGAAATTATGGCCATAGAGTCTCAAATTTAATGCAAGTATAAATAGTGCACGAAAATTAGTTAGTTATTATGTTATTACCTCTCCAGTAAAAATTGTATAATAGTATGGATCACATTAAGCATCATTTCCATTTTGGCAATTGTTACTACATGTTACATCTAGGGTTTCAGAGCTAATCACCTATTACGTCCTCGATTATTTTTTTAATGAAGATATCTTATTGCTACGTTGCCATGCAGGAGTTTCTCGTTGTTTATCTCAACTGTATGAGGATTTTCCAAAGTAACTCATAAAATCAAGTGGGAGGAGAGCGGACTGTACACTTAACCAAAATCGCCAATCTCCAATGCCGGACTCGAACAGACGACTCCAGCAAAGAGAGGAAAGCGCACTAGCCCCTAAAGTCAAACCTCAAAGATATTAATCCATCCTGTTTAAATGAATATAAAATTCAGTCTGCGTATTTAAATTACGAGCAGCACTCTTAGATAAGACTCTATTCTTGTTCTTCCATCAACCCTAGCCCATTACATAATGAATTACATTTCACAATAAATCGAGTGGTTTCAAAATTACTACTATGAAATATTATGTCAATGGGACCATTGTTACAGAGTTAACAACAGATTGCCGTGGATTACCGTTATGAATATTATCAGCATTACATTTAGTACTGTTATTAATGTCCCTGATTTTTTTCTTACGAGTTTTCAAAGGGAAGTTCTAAAAAAAGACGAAATAAAAATTTTAAATTCCTTAGAACAACCAAAATACTGTAGAACCGATAAGAGAAAACACTACGACCATACCAGAAAAATTTCAGGCGTTTTGGTTAGTTATTTCTCCTGTTATCCCGCTGAGAAACAAACTGATAAACACATTGTGTCTAGTTTATTCAAAACGGTTTCAGGAACAGTTAAACTTGAAGTCTGATGAAAAACCGAAATAAACCTTAGCCCGATAGCAGCTTTTTCTCTGTCCAGTATCACATAAAATAAGTAAGAACCAATCTGTTGAGATTATTTACAATACTGGCCTCAAAGCCTGTCAGAAATGAAAAGGAGTGTGTACAATTGTTACAAAATAACGCTCAATGCTACTCCTCGTCCCTTATGCCAGTTGTCATCCTGGTTCAGGTTGAATTTCAAACTAAAAATAAACTCCGCTAATATTGCCACTGGAAAATCAAAGTTATAATCACACGCACATCAATACATTCAGTGTATTGCATCGTAGTGCCGTCATACATGGCGATATAAACTTGACCCAAAATATTCATGAATCTTACATCTTTCTCTTTAGTGAATCATAACCGTATCACAATATTTAAAAAGCTGGCACTGTTCGAACTACTTACATCAGTAACATGGCGACAATAAAAGCAAAGGTATTAAAACAAATCTTAACAACTTACGTTTTGCCACGTAATATTATTTTTAATCGTGGTCTAGGCCGCATAGATCGCCAGCAATGTGGAACTACTGTCATTCAACCGAAGTAATGTTTTCAGTAACATGGCGCTCATGAAAAAAATCTTAAATTAGTCATGCCCTCTGCTGGAACCTCAAATGCCTGTTGTCATTCTGACTCAGGCTAAATTTCAATCTAATCAAAGCTTCCACTAACATTACTACTCGAAAATTAATTAATTATTTTACATATCTGTGGGCATGGAATTTAAAGAGAACATCTATGTCGAACAAATAAATAAAAAACCTAATATGTTAATTTAAACGCAATACATACATTTCTCTCAGCGTTTGAGCAATTAATTTCTTCGTGGATCCTTAACTAAATAGAACTGTTATATAACGCTCATAACCTCTCCACTATCTCTACCATATCCCAGTTGGTGTAACCCCTACAAAGTGATTCCACATGTTCTACTATCAGGCCAGACGTTGCACTGTGTTTGGAAATATTTGTGTCCCGTTGGCCTGTCCCTAGTTCGTCTTCCTGAAGTGGACCTACATCTCTTCCATGGCTACTAGTTAGTAGCAGAATCATTTTACTCTTTTTTTTTTTTTTTTTTTTTTTTTTTTTTTTTTAAATCCGCTACCTTATTCCTAGCGGCCCACTGCACCTTACCTATTTCCATAAAAACAAGAGGCTCTTCCACCTTTTGGTAACAAGACAAGCATATTTTTCTCAACAAGTCATCCTATTTCTCCTACGACGTATTCCAAGTTCTCAACCATCGCTTTTTCACTTCACACTTCCTGTCTCTTTTTCTCTATCTAGCGTCTAATGGCTGTGCCAGAGGGATCTATGATTTTAGATTATTCGTTAATTGTTCTGCTCCGCTTCCTGAGTCTTTCTTTCAGCTCTGGAATTTTGATATCCATTGAACTAAGGGGACATAGCTACGGTAGAGCCTCATTAACATTCCATTTTCCCTCTGCACTGCATTCCACGCAGTGAAATGTCTTCTCACACCTACTATAATTATGAGCATTTGCCGCGATTCTGCGGCTTGAGCCACATTCCAGAGAAATGGTTTTTCCCAATTAGCCTGGTAAGACCAAAGCAATAATAATTAAAGATACTTCTCATGATATTACTTTAATTTATTTAACTTCTTATGCTTTCTAAATGAAGCTTGACGCTAGAAAGATACTTGATTTCTATTATTATGTGCACGCCAAAATTTTAAAATGCGCTTAACTTATATCTTTGTGCTGCTTATGTGGATATGCTATGAACTTTACTGTAATAAATAAATAAAATGTACTTACGAAACTGCATAATGTGCTTACTAAGCTACCAACAGAAATAAATTTCGAGATAAAACTATCTAGGATTTTATGTTCTACGGTACGTAAAGAGAATATTTGCTGTTTATTTCAAATTGAATTTGCTTCTCTCTTTAATCGCCCCACTGTAAGTAGTAAATATATTTACTTAAAAGACTCAATACATAACCGTATAGCTTACACTTGTGAATGCCAAAATTAAATCTAAAATTAAATTTGGAGGAATTACACTATGGTAAACATAAAGAATTATATAACTTAATCAGATATTTGCGAATAATTTTTAACTATAAGAAATTTTGTTATTTCAATGGTTTAGAAATAATTAAACAACAAAACTGTTCTATTTGGAACTAAATATAGCGTATAATATGTGATATTAGTAACCCCTGCAGTAATCTGAAACCAAACTACTTTTTTAGTTCAGTATGTAAGAATGTAAAGCTGCTAAATAATTTTATAGCACCTTCTTTAGTTATTAAACGCTGTTTTTGAACTAATTAGAGAGATTTGAGCAATTTATAAATAGATGAAACTGACGAAAAAGAAATAACGGTTAATTAGTAACAATAAGGTGAATTAATTTTAAAAGTGTTATTTTATTCCGTAAATATAAATGATTCAACTTGATTACAATAATTCTACACTAAAGTTTACTTGATAATTTAAAGTTTTAAATCAATTTATTGAGAAAAATGTAGCTAATTATATAATAAGTCGCAGTTTACAACACAGACATGTAATACAGGCAAACAGAGATCACGCAGTCCATACAGCTGATAAGAATTTTCACAATGGCTGTGCTTGTTTTAAGAATAGAAGAGATGATGTATGTAATTTGCAGTATTGTACACAAAAACACTGCACCAATGGAGAATTGCCATCTGTTATAGGAATTCTTTTCTAGGACGAGAAAGAAATAACACGATTTTGTTTTTAAAAGGTGGAGAAAAAATGGTTCGATCGTGATCAAAAAATCAAGAGAAATAAATAAGCAACTACATTAAGCACAACTAGTTTCGTTTGATAAAAAGTAATATTGGTTGGAAAAAAGTGGAATATTAAAGAAAAGCGAGAGCTGCGGTGCGGTATTGTTGCCTGTGGATGTTAGTTTAATGAAGATGGGCTCAGACACGAATACGTTAACGAGGCGAAGGGGGCCGCTGTATTTGATGGAGGCCACCTGCAGCTATACACTTGACACTACGAGAGCAGTGTGTAGCACAGAAGTGAGTTCAGAACAAAGAAGTTGGTTCAGAAGAACACGAGTGGATCACAAGTGAAACTAGTAGTCGCTGTTCAGAACAATATTTGACGAAGATATGGTACGTAAAAATCACTTCATACTTTTTTGAAGATGCCATCAGAGGTAAAAACTCTATCGGAATAAAAAATAATATATATATTTTTTTTTTTTTCAAATGGATTTGGTGAGTAAAGCACATAGAAGAGAAAAGGCAATATATATGGGTGTAATAGTTTATATGGTTTAGTTAGCTTCAGAAATAACAGGTAAGTGCTCTTCGACACTTCGTTACACTACCAGATGTCATAATAAAAACTTGCATTGTTAAGAGCAAATTAGTCCGTACACGGTTTGACTATTAAATTTATGTCACAAAAAAAAATGCTATTTAAAAAAACAATAAGAATTTATCTTTGAATAGAGGATATTAAACGTTTTGTGACATTGTCTTTCAAATGATATGTGAAAATCAACCACAATAAAAACTTTCACTCGGATAAATTTCAAAAAAGTTACTTTCGTGACATAACTATTATCAAATCATGAAATTCTTGTCGAACTATATTTCATCGAAAAAATTATCTGCTAAATTATCAAATTTGTCAGAACCATTCATTTAGATTTTTTGCGAGAAATCGCTATAGTTTTCTTGTAAACTTCAGCTGACTCCGTATCACTATACATTTTGAAAGTCGGATCAATAGTTTCGGAAATAAATGTGGGAATGGTATTTTTTATAGTGTTTCGACGAAAGACTCCATGATTCCTAGTATAAAAAGGAAAATACAAAAAATTTATAGCCATGAAAGTCATCTAAAGCAAATATTTTCTTCATCCAGACACTAAACCCCCATAATTATTTCCCCTCCCCCAATACTTTTCGTAATTTTATGTTATAATCGTGTTATGGTTAGTGAGAACTAAAGTAGTGCCCAATTCAAATTTCTAATTAAAAAAGTTGAGAAGTTATGAGAGTATGACAGGCGGAGTGCCGGACAGACAGACGGACAAATGGGTGGGGTCCCGTTTTTTACTCAGAACGTACGGTTCCCTAAACGGATCAAGGGGAAAGAGGAGATTGGTTTACGGGAATACCAAGTTTAAAGAGGAAAGGTTAATTGTGTATAAAAATAAAGCTTTTTACACTTTCGATAATGGTTCATCAGTGGAACTGGGTCAACAAAACCAGGTGGCTAGCTTCTTTCAAATCTATTTTGACTGTCGGCATACTGCTCTGGCAACCAGACACCACACAAATAATAAGGAACAGTCGCAGAAAAAGATATGAAACTAAGATCAAAATTTAACTGTTATGCTGCTGAAACATGGACAGTGAAGAAGCGGGACATCAGCAAGATACAAGCGAGCGAAATTAAATTTTTAAGATATACAATGGGAGTTACTAAAATGTACTGGATAAAGAATGAAGTGATTAGAAACACCATATAAGAGGAACCCCTACATGAAATGATAGAGAGGACCAGACTAAGATGGTATGGACATGTAAAGAGAATGGAGGTTCAGAGAATACCAAAAAAATCCACGAAATTAAGATGCAGTGTAAACAACCAAGAGGAACACCAAGGGATGGATGACTTAAAGGAATGAAGGAGTGTATACGGAAGAGAGGAGAGGACTGGGACAAGGTGGTGACGGAGAGGTGGTGGGAAGAAGGAAGGAAATAGAGAGGCTTTTGCACGAAACATACCCGGCCAGTGACTGGAAACTGTTGAGTATGATGATCATGTAAACGGAAATTGAAACTGTTAAAACATTATTCATAACTTATCCAAGTTATAGTGAGAACGGAGACCATTCCGGTGTATTGCTGAAATATAATCTTCCAGTTGTATGGAGTTATGAAAACACAGATGGATCTGCCGTCTACATCAGGTGTCACATGGCTGATGAAGACAGCAAAGCCAGCTGTCGAAACGTTGACGACACCACGGCTGGACAACAGTGAAGATTTTGTTTCATCCAGTTATTGTTTTAAGACAAAAACTGTCACTATACAATAACACACAATAAATACCGTTTGGATAATTGTTACGGAAATTATGGCGTTTATTTATCATTGTTACGAAAACGTTGCAATCAAGCTTAATTTACTTTCCACAAGTACTATCCCTGACTGTTTTGTGTAGTACTTAGTTTGTATTTTCTCTTGTACTTATTCTCATACCCTTGTTTTCCGTAGATCATGTATGTAGTCCCATCTGAATTACATGTGATTATAATTGAGAATAAGGTAGGATATATTTAACGTACGGAATTAACAAACAGGCTTTACGTAGCACGTGACTTCAGCTGCATGCAGAATACACCGATTAACCATAAACGAAATTATACTATCAGTGATAATAAAAGGTTTGAAACGTCATCCATGTTGCGAACAGCGCACACCGTTTTTGTGTTTGTCGGTGAGGCATAGTACTGCAGGGTTGGAGATCAGCATTAAGGGAACGTCCATAAACTACGTAGCTCCATTTTGGCCTGCTGTTAACTCCTCCCCCCCCCCCCACCCTCCTCCCCACGTAGTCAGACGTGGCTTTAGCTTCTGTCCCTTCCCCCCTCCTCACTTCCTCAAGCGTGGTACGTAGCATTTTCCCCTATTGATTCCATAAGACATTTTGTACTGTTTTCTCTTGTCAGACTATCGGAAATTACATACGGAGATAATTAGAAGACGAAAATAAATATTCACACCCTGTTGTGTGTTCTGTATCTCCTTTTAACTGTGACAAATAGTGTTACTGTAAAGCTACCTGGGTTTGCTCGGAATTCCCCCTCCACGTAGCCCAGCGTAGCTTTCTAGCCAAATCCTTTCCCCCCTAGATCAAACGTAATTTATAGACGCTTCCCTAGGACAGATGGAAGAACGAGGAATCGGAGCTCCTGATATGTCTCCTTTCTTTAAGCTCATTAGGGACCGTGCACAAGCTACGTGGCTCGGTCCAGGGGGGGAGGGGTTAGCTGGAAGCCTACGCTGGGCTACGTGGGGGGAGGGGGGGTTCCGAGCCAGGCCACGTAGCTTTCCTTTCATAACATTTTTCACAGTTAAAATGAGAAACTGAACTCACAACAGCATGTGAATATTTATTTCCCTCAGTTAATTATCTCCGTATGTAATTTACAATAGTCTGACAAGAGAAAACAGTACAAAATGTCTTCTGGAATCAAAGGAAAAAAAGATACGTGCTACGTGGGGGGGGGGGGGGGGGGAGAGGCAAAAGCCACGTAGGGCTACGTGGGGGGGGGGGGAGGGGGGTTCACAGGAGGCCAAAATGGAGCTACGTGGTTTATGCACGCTCCCTTATGAAGAAAGCGCTGGCTAGTCATGTCGCCGGGAATAATATAAAGTCTAATTGAAATGACAAACACAGGAGAGAAATAGAAATTTCTTGCTGGTGTTTAATGCAGTGTGGAGCTCAGAGGTTATCACCGAGTGCAGACGAACTGAAGTAAAGGGAGAAGTGTAAGTATCTGTCTGTGAACAGTGATAATCTGTACTGATGTTGCTTCCGTTTCCATGTTCGTAAAGCTTATATTTACTGCGCAGAAATTCGGAATCATCCCACATTTGCCTATATGGTTATGCAAAACCGCAACCATGAAGATTTTCTTTACGAATACGCTGAGGGGGCTGAATGAGCAGTAAGTTGGTATCTTTAAGTGCCCCGCACGAATGCTGGCTAGCCAGGTGGCAAGATTACAAGCGAAAGGAACTGGTCTTTAGGTGCCGAGAATAAACATACGTGGAAGAAACTGCAGGTGGTCTATGTCCGAAAGTGGGTATCCGCCGGCTTAAGAGAAGAAAACTTATTACTTAATCGAATCGTGTCTACTTGTCACCGATTTAAAAGTTTTTAACTGTTCGATGGTCTACGCCAAAATCCTACTCAATAGCTCACAGGAGTTATGCAAGGAATCCAATTCCTGGCAATAATGCTCAGGTCTTCGAGCCCTTTGCTTCTTCAACTACGTCAACTTCGGCAGACAGTGCCAGCGAAATATGTAAGCTCTTGCATTCAATACTTGTTTAGTTACGAATTCATCGGTGAACAGTCGCGTAAAAATCACCATTTTACCTCTGAGGAGGTAAAATAATACATAACTACTGAAACTGAGAATATTCAAGCTTATTAGATAGAATCTCTCGCACAACAGACTTTCTCAACTGGTTCGAAATTTTTTTCCCTATCATCAAACTTTCTCATCCACGCAGTAGGCTAACACATGTCCCAGCCCAGTGTTTTTCAAACTGTGCATTGCGACCTACAGGGGGGTCGATAAGTCTTACGTGGGGGGTCGCGGTCGCTAGCCAGGTAAATGTAAAAAGTAAGAGATATAGGTATTAAAATACTACAGTACAATAAATATTTTTTAAAAAATTGTCGAATCGTGGTTGTATTTTTGAGGAGCAAATAACCAAATCATTTTCTAATTGGAGTCTATTTTTTTTTATTATGCCATATTTCAGGTAATTTTCGTTAGAAAGTCTTTTTTTTTTTTTTTTTTTGCTTTTAGTTTCTTGTTTTTACTTTTTTATTTTTTAATTTGCTTCCACCAATGCCACATGTATCAGACGTGGAGGGCTGTGCAGACCTTCTGAGAACGAAGGTAGTTCGTACTCGTTGGCGTACTCGGACAACTGATTGTAGTGATCGAAAACAAAACTGTTCCTAAGTGGCTTCCCGACCTCACCTTCTCGCCTACCGAGCCGACAACGCGGAAAAGAATATATATCATTGCCCCCTGAGTGCCCGTGAGTTCCTAGCACAGCATTTGATTTCTCAATCAGTAGGTGTAGCCTCAGTAGAAATAAACTTAAATACGTCGTTTTTTAAATCACTGACATAGTCTTATTACGGACCTGGGGGATCGCCAAAGTTCTTTTACTTGTAAAGGGGTCGCGTGCTCAAGGTTGAAAAACACCGTTCTAGACAACAAACGGCTCACTTTAACGCCGTACCGTGTCTATCACGTCGCCACCTTCATAACAGGAAGCCTTCCTCCTTCTCCCTCCAGTTTTTTTAATCTCAATTGGCTGAGAATTTCGCGCCGAATTTGACTTTGCTTTCCAAATTATTTCAACCGATCCTTCCAACGAGTACGTCAGTGTCCGAAGTAGTATATTCAAGACCCTCACACTTATCTGAACACAACAAAAAGGCCCTCACATTTATCTGAACACAACAAATGAGAATAGTCGGCCTGGTTCCCCACAGACTAATATTTTCAACACAAAAAATTGAGAAAACTCAAACAACTGAAATCTTGGAGTCAATATATTATTTAAAATTGTTGTCATTGTTGTTTGGTTTTGCCTATGTTTTGACAGGACATCGTGTTTTGGATATGGTCACGGGTCTGGAATAGTTCACAGCTGACAAGACAGGTTCAAGTAATTAAAATCCTACTTCGTCCTGTATCTATCCTCGGGAGTGTTAATTGTCGATTTAAACAAAAAAAACTTATCGCATAAAGTCTAAAAGCGACAAAAAATGAGTTTTTAGGAACAAAAATTAATTTTTAGGGTGATAGTACGTCATGCCTGGTGGACTACGCAAGCTCGGTTTAAAGCAAAAAAGTTTTGCACAAAGTCTAAAAGTGACAAAAAATTAGTTTTTAGGGATAAAAAAAATAGTTTTTAGGGTCAAGGGTCATATCCGGATGACTTAATCTGGCTGAAATACTAGCATGACTTGTATTTGACTTACAAGGGTTGCTTTCCAAAATCTGAAGAACTTCTATTGAATATTAAGGGACTCAGAAGAATTAAAAGGGTTAGAGACGATCTCTTTATATGCGGTAGTAGAATAAATTTTTTTTTTCAATCGTAGTTGTAGATATATTGTCACAATATCATTTTGCCTTGTCTGTCTGCATTAAAAACCGTAATGAATACGGAATTATTTACTGGAAGATCCTGGAACGCACTTCGGTTGCCTAAGAGACAGGGTTGAAATGGGCGCCGTCTCCATTATTGCTGCCTAACCTGACCCTACCTTAGAGGATAAATGACACATAACGTTTAATCGGGATTCAAAAGGGAGAGTCCATAAACCACGTAGCTCCATTTTTGGCCTCCTGTGAACCACCCTCCCCCGCATGTAGCCCCGACGTGGTTTTTGTCTCCCTCCCTGTCCCCTGCTAAGTATGTTGCTTTTTGATTCTAGAAGATATTTTGTACCGTTTTCTCTTGTCAGACTAACGTAAATTACATACGGAGATAGTGTAACGACAGAAATAAATATTCACATGCTCTACCTTACTTAAATTGTTACAAATAATATGAATAAGAAGCTACGTGGCTTGACTTGGAAAACCCTCCCCCCCTCAGGTAGCTCAGCGTAGCTTTCCAGCCAATCCCTTCCCCCTCCCCAAATTGACGGAGCCATCTTCGTAGTTTATGGACGCTCCGAAACAACGAAAACTTCCTAGTGTAATTTAGGTTTGCAAAGCAAGATTTGCAGAAGAGTAGTATGGATTAAAGGCCTTTAAAATTCCTTCAAAAACCGGGATTCGAACAGATACCATTCAAATGTCAGTTAGATATCTTTCCACTAACCTACCAACTCTCTCAGTGGTCTTCAATATTGATCTTCAGTAGTATTCATCGTTACTTGATTAATAAAAAAAAAACACTATTGATAGAATCTACTATTAAACAGCAGCTACATATACATATTTGTTAACAATATCGACCCCAGACGGCATAGGTGTAAAATCATTAGTTATCCCCGTCTTATGTTTAAGTTTACCAGATGTCCTTAATCATCACTAATGATTGCGTTACTAAAGCTGCTTCCGACCATTTCGTTCCTGATATTTTGTTTGGAATGAGCTATGAAGCATTTTTCAGCAGGACGTGTACGAATCCTGGTTACAAAGATGGGATAGTGTATGCAAAGATGGTAGCAGATGGTATGCAAAGAGAGTGAAACCCAGAGTCAACCCGTAAGACACGGGTCAAATTTTACGGCCCCATTCGACGGAGGAATCACCACCAGCAATGTGGTATTCCTCCATTCCATACGCACAGCAGGAAGCTGTGGTTTTAACCTATGCTGTAGGTTCACAATCGGGTGATAGAAATTTTACATCACCAACTCTGATAATCAGCTGATTAGATCCCGAATGATGAACCGTCAGGGCCCGAGGTAGCTAAATTTGCGTACAGCGCCAAGTATGATCAGGAATCTCAGCCACTGAAGCGGGTGGTATATTATGTAAAAGACATAATTTTCCAATTTTTTTTTTTTTTTTTTTTTTGTGTGGGAAAAATTGCTTTGATTAAATTGTTGATATTGATCTAAAAAGTTTTGGGTTTCATAAAATATAAGTGCATAAACTACCAACTTTCTTCGGTATACAGAAACAACTTTCATGAAGGCGATCTCTTTTAAAACTATGCCTTGGCTACCGTTTCGGAAAATATAAATGAATAATCGACCAACTTTCATAAAGGCGATCTTTTCTAAAATTTAATAGCTCCATCAATATCATATAGCCAGTAATTATTACCTTAGCTGATGATTTATATGCCCAATGTAATATGCTTAGACCCCTGAAACTGTTTTGTTATGTTGTCTACATTATTTTTTCCAAACTAGTGGTGAAAGAAATGTTCAAGCAGATATGAATCCTATGTCCAGTATTCAATGTCTTTTGTAGCGAATAACGTTTCTCTGGGGTGTAAGGGTTTGGGAGAGACTATACTTGTCTTTTCCAACCAAATGTCAACCTCTCCTTCACGTGGTGCACCCTGTTTGCAAGGACGAGGCTCTGGCGACTGAAAGATTCCCGGTATAAGGAGTCACCCCACTGCTTGCCAACGGCCTCCGAAAGGAGGGCGGAAGAGCGAGGAGCGGTTCAGGGCACCCTCTTGCCCTTGGGGTTGGAAACGGCCCCTAAAGGCGGATGAATCAGAAATGATCAACGGCATGGGGATGCAGAAGGCAACGGGAAACCACTGCATTAAAGACCCAAAGGGTATCCCGAGGACATGTAATCCTCTCAAATTACATATATCATGATGGCTTCTTCCTGGGTAAAATATTCCGGAGGTAAAATAGTCCCCCAATCGGATCTCCGGGTGGGGACTGCTCAGGGAGGAGTCATCAGAATGGATAGAAACATTCTACGAGTCGGAGCGTGGAATGTTAGAAGTCTGAATAGGGCAGGTAGGTTAGAAAACTTAAAAAGGGAGATGGAACTACTTAAGTTAGATGTTGTTGGGATTAGTGAGATTAAATGGAAGGACGCACAGGATTTCTGGTCTGGGGAACACAGGATAATTAGCACACAAGCTGTGAATGGAGTCACTGGTGTAGGATTTGTAATGAACAAGAAAGTAGGGAAACGGGTTAGTTATTATGAACAATTTAGTGACAGGATTATTTTGATGAGGTTAGAAACTAAGCCCGTCCCAACCACATTAGTACAAGTATATATGCCAACGTCACAGGAAGATGACGAAGAAATAGAAAAAATATACGCTGAAATTGAAGAATTAATCCAATATGTGAAAGGGGAGGAAAATCTAATAATCATGGGTGATTGGAATGCAATAGTGGGAGAAGGAAAAGAGGGAAATACTGTAGGAAGTTTTGGTCTAGGAGAAAGAAATGAGAGAGGAAGCAGGCTTGCTAGAATTTTGTGAAAGATATAAGCTAGTAGTGGCGAACACACTGTTTAAGAACCATGCAAGAAGAATATACACCTGGAAACGTCCTGGGGATACAGGCAGATATCAGCTAGATTATATCATGGTCAAACAGAGATTCAGGAATCAAGTTCTAGACTGTAAAGCGTACCCAGGAGCAGACATAGACTCGGACCATAATTTGATAGTAATGAAGTGCAGGCTGAAATTCAAGCGAATAAGGAAGCAGTATAAGCAGAACAGACTGGAAGTGAATAAACTGAAACAATCTAGCACAAGAGAAAAATTTGCAGAAATGGTAGACTTAGGTCTAAGAATTAACTGTGAAAGGAGCTCAACCGAGGACGAATGGAATGCATTAAAGACCGAAATAATGAAAGCTGGCAAAGAAACCTTAGGCTTTAGGGAACAAGCTGCCCGAAAACCTTGGATCACAGAAGAAATTTTGCAGCTGATCGATGCAGAGGAGAAGGTACAAAAATGCTCAGGATGAAGCAGGAAAAGAGCAGTACAGGCAATTTAGAAATCAAATAAATAGGAAATGCAAAATAGCAAAAGAAAAATGGCTACAAGAAAAGTGTGAAGAAGTAGAAAAGGAAATGGTTGCAGGAAAAGTAGATGTTGCATATAGAAAGATCAAACAGAATTTTGGAGAAATGAAGAAAAGAGGTATGAACATTAAAGCTGCCGATGGGAAACCTCTTTTAATGGTCAGAAGATAGAGCTAACAGATGGAAGGAATACATTGAGAAACTGTATGTTGGGGACGGACTTGAACAATAGTGTATTGGAAAAGGAAGGCGATGTCGACATGGATGACTTAGGAGATCCTGTTTTGAGGACAGAATTTAATAAAGCTCTGAATGACTTGAAAGCAAATAAGGCAGTTGGAATTGATGAGATCCCTGCAGAACTTCTTAAATCTCTAGGAGAGGAAGGAATCGAAAGATTATTCAAGCTGATATCAAAAAGTTATGAAACAGGAGAAATTCCAACTGATTTTAATAAAAATATCATCTTCACACTTCCAAAGAAAGCACAAGCCGACAAATGTGAGAATTATCGCACAATTAGTCTAACATCACATGCTTCAAAATTACTGACCAGAATAATATACAGAAGGATGGAAAGGGTAGTAGAAGAGATAGTAGGTGAAGATCAGTTTGGGTTTAGGAAAAATCGTGGTACAAGGGAAGCAATTCTGTCTTTAAGATTAATACTTGAAGGGCGGATCAAGAAAAACAAAGATACTTTTATGGCATTTGTTGATTTAGAAAAAGCTTTTGATAATGTTAGGTGGGACAAGATGTTCAAAATTTTAAAGAAGTCAGGTCTAAAGTATCGAGATAGAAGAATCCTCTATAAACTATATAAGAATCAAGTGGCTGTGATAAAAGTAGAGAATCACGAGAGACATGCATCAGTTAAAAAGGGTGTGAGACAAGGTTGTAGTCTATCCCCGTTAATATTCAACTTGTATGTAGAAGAAGCAATGAAGAAAGTCAAAGAAAAATTTCCATGTGGCATAAGTTTTCAGGGAGAAAAAATCAGTATGCTACGATTTGCTGACGACATTGTCTTATTAGGCAGAGAGGGCTGAGGATATTGAGAAGTTATTGAATGGCATGAACAAAATACTGAAGGAAGATTTTGGACTGAATATAAATCAAAGTAAAACAAAAGTGATGAAATGTAGCAGAAATGACACCAATACTAGCAGATTAAATATAAAAATAGGATCTGATGCAATAGGAGAAGTGAGTGAGTTCTGTTACTTGGGAAGCAAAATTACAACCGATGGCCGAAGCAGGAATGATGTTAAAAGCAGAATAGCACTAGCAAAAAGAGCCTTCATGAAAAAGAGAAACCTTTTAGTTTCAAATATTGATCTAGGAATTAGAAAGAACTTCTTAAAACTCTATGTGTGGAGCACAGCACTTTACGGTAGCGAAACATGGACTTTAGGAATACCGGAAAGAAAGAAACTTGAAGCATTTGAAATGTGGTGCTACAGAAGAATGCTGAAAATTAGGTGGACAGACAAAGTAAGAAATGAACGAGTTTTAGAAATGATGGGTGAGAAAAGAAGTTTATGGAAGAAGCTTACAGGAAGAAGAGACAGGCTGGTAGGTCATATTTTGAGACATGCTGGATTGGTTAATTTGTTAGTGGAGGGAACAGTTGAAGGTAAGAACTGTAGAGGTAGACAGAGATTAGAATATATGAAGCAGATAATTGAGGACGTGGATTGTAAGGGGTATGTAGAAATGAAGAGGTTAGCACAGGATAGGAAGGCATGGAGGATTGCATCAAACCAGTCTAAAGACTGACGACAGCAAAAAAAAAAAAAAAAAAAGTTTCTCTCATAAACTTTTTTTTTATCTGCCTAACGTCTCTCTAACAACGAGGTCTTGGATGGGGGGCAAAGAATGGGAAGGAATTCGGCCATGTCCTTTTGAAGGAAGCATCCCGGCATTTGCCTGAAGTGATTTGGGAATCCTCTCATAAACAGCAAGAAACAAGAACACAGCAATAGCAATAAATACGAGTAGATTGAACATGACCACAAGCTGGCACTCGATTTCATGCATAAGGGAGTGTTCTTTTTTTTCTTTCTTTTTTGTTTGTTTGTAAATAAGGGTATTAGGGATTGGAACAAATTACCAAGTGTTGAATAATTGACCAAAAACGCCGAAGGAATTTAAAATTAAAATTGGTAAATGGCAAAAGTAGATGGGGGAAGAATTTAAGGCACAAATTATATAATTTAAAAATAAAAGAAAAAGGGGTAATTAGATGGCTAAGGGAATTGCAATTCAGCATGTTCTCTATCGCAATTCAAAAATTAATAATAATATTTTCTATTAGGGATCTTAAATCATTCACATTGGTACGAAAAGGGGTTAAAAATTTCGCTGTATATATTTCCAATACTGTACGAGTCATTACATATAAAATTTTAGTCTAGAACTGAGTAAGATTGAAGAGAAAATTAAAAAACCATTTTACTACACAGATATGTTTAATAATTGAAAACTTTGTAAAACAAATGTGAATAACTTAGATAACAGAAATGTTTATGTCATTTGTGACTGTGTTACATCTTTACTATCAAACGCTCTTAGCGGCCTGATGGCTCAGTGCTTAATGCACCTGACCTGAAATGGAAAGGTCCATGGTTCGAATCCCTGTTTCCGCTGTGATTTTCATAGGCCTTTAACCTAACCTTTATCTCTGGCACAGCTTGCTATGTAATGAGAAGTACGCCAGGACGCCTCGGTAGATCGAATTCCACGTTACACTGTCGGTCCCCTATACTTGGTAGGATTACTGGCTTAGACAAGGCGGCTATGATAGGGGCGGATTCCGATCACAGGAATTCACTTTATTTACCATCTAATGTAAAAAATAAAATACCTTTCGTTAGCATTAGCAAAGGAATATGATATGTGCATGCAGATAGTTTGTGTTTAGGTGTTTTCGTCTTCAGACTGTTATTTAGGAGGTTTCATATGTGATTCGACAGGTCGTATAAAGCTTATGGCTCAAAAAGTATTGGTTTCTTCCAGTTTGAATGTGAAACCTGGAACCCATTCGTTTGTTTACGTAATTAATTGTTAAAGAAGTCTCTCGCTGATGACACGCGTTGCTGATCTGGGGTCTCCCTCACGCCTGGTCGCAGTCGATAAAGTACACTTATCGACCGTTACCTTGGTCGCACTGCGCATGTGCGTCGCCAGCTCCATCCAGCTGTCAGTCCGGCTTTGGAGCGCGGTCAGTCAGTGCCTTGTTGTTTGGTACATGGCGGTGCGACTCGTCCATATCTATGTCATCGCGTTTGTTGCTGTCGCCAATGCCTCCAGCGACCCTTACCAACCGATTGTGATCGATCCTCATCTGTGAGTAGCGACAAAAATTTCGACATTACGAAATATTTCACACCAATGTCGTTAATAGTCATCTGGATCAAACAGTGAATTCATGAATCTTTAGATACCGTCGTCTAATAATATCATATCTTGCGTTGTATTCATTAACACTTCTTAATCTAGTAAACTAAGCTATTCACCTTTGTAGTAACATAAGTTGTAACGTTTACCAGTTACTTGCTTTTGGTACACCATTTACTCTAATCTAATTATAACATACAAAATTCGGGCAAGGTATTTCGAATAGCTGTAGTAAATATATTTATTCCGTCATATGCCAAATTTCTAATTAAAGAATCTCTGATACCACAAACGAGCTATTTATCTTTGGTTTAAAAAAAAAATTCTTTAAAATGTATACAGCAATTCTTTATGTGGTACATGATTATTGGCTTCGTTGCATAATATTTCACGTTGGCTTAGTAGCTACAAAACGCGTATCAGCAATGAGGAAAAGATTAGTTTCCTACGTAATTTGAATGTAAAAGTTTCAGAGGAGAAACATGTTATCCCAACTGTGTGAAAAGGTACAGACGTTTGTACGACATTACTTCACGTCAGCATTGCGTAAACAGTCAGAAAAGGCAGCGATTTGGATATAAGTGGTACGTGTTATTGAGCGCCTATCGTAAAGTAAATCCCGTCTTAGTTTAGAAAAGTATGCTTTTCATATTTCTAACGAATTTAAAAGTTAAGTTATTGATTCGTTGTACACACGGAGGTTGGTTTAAAGCCGCGCGGCTGTTCAGTGTACCCGTTTCGGGCCGCAGCTTGCAAATAAATTTCCCGCTAACTCACATTACACATTGCTTTTGTCGACTGCTGCGCTAGATGTGAAGTGAGTAAGAAAATTTAGATTTGAGAACTGTGAGGGTCATATACACGAAAAAGGAAGGGGTGGAAACCGTTGGTTCACATTAACTTGAGTGTATTTTTTTCCACATTATGGTGCTGTACAATCTTTTCTAAATTTTACTGTTTAAGTCAGTAGGATCTTTCTTTCTCTCCGCGAACATTGGCTGGAAGAATTGATAAAATATGTTTATTATTGCAATGGGAAAAAAACGTCATTTCTGTAAATTGCAATTATATAATTTCATATGAGCACATACTCTATTTTTTGTATATATATATGTATCTCCGATTTGCATTTAAGATAATCATAATTGCTTGTTTTTCTTTATCGCCACTTTAACATTACTGTGCGATATATTAAAGGTGGTGTAAGCGAAAATACTAAAATAGTTTTCAGACGAAATTACCGCCGTAAGCGATATGATTATTTAGACCCTTATGCTCGTTTGCTTCTCATTTTTAAGTTTACTACGGACTGCAAAATGTGTTGGTGTTAATTATGAGATTGTTACACTTCTGTTACATTCGTTCAGATTGCTTTAGTCTCCAGTGAGTGTTAAGCATCTTCCCTCCACAAAAATTAAATATGCACAATATACTATACAATTAGTGTAAGTTTCTTAACTGTTAGGCGGTAACATGTAATTAGCTACTTTGCAATACTATAAGTTTCTTAACTGCTAGGCGGTTGCATGTTCTGAGGGCAGATATCGCTGATGATTGCATCAGTTTTTATGGTGATTTTTAAAAATGTATTACACGTAATTTATCTTTAGTTTCATCTGTAATCATTGTCACACTTTTCCAAAATTGTGCAGACATATTTAAAACTCATGTGGGATTATCGTTTCTTATACATTCCTATATTTTCCGCTTCTGATATACTTTATTTGCCTTCACTCCTCGTTGACTTAAGTCATAAAATGCGGAAAAGACTGGGGACAAGCAACGGCAATGAATTCGGCTGTTGCCTTCTGAAGGAACCATACCGGCCTTCGGCTTGAGTGATTTCGGGAAACTTATGAAAAACAGGAGGACCCGACGTGGATTTGAACCCGCGTCTTCCCGAATGCCGGGCTCGAGTATTGCCGCTCACCCACCAGGATATGACGAAATCCATTCAAGCAGTTTATAGTGTAAAACTGTTCCTTATGTGCCATATTTGAACTGGTAACAAAGAATTAATCTCAACAATAAGAAATAACACAGCTGTGCTGCTTACATTTGAACAATGTGCCATATACAGAAAAGGGGGAAGATGGGTCTTAGGGAAATTACCACCGGAGCATGGGCTCCATTGCTAATTAAATTTAATTAATACAACAAATAGCAAAATTAAACAAAAATAAACGGCGATTAGAGGAATTATTATTAAAGGGAGGATATTATAGTTTGTTACAATTCCTAACACATGCATGTACCCAAAGATACTGTTTTTGTATTAAAAGCACTATAATTTCTTATTATACGATTGCTTTGAAATTTGTTTCTTTATGACGTAATTTCCTTTTGATTTGATATAGATATATTAGTGATATTTACTAAATGTCCTGTGTCATAAAATAGATGATTTCGTGGATCAAATAAAACACAGTACAATACGATACAAAATAATCAGCAATAAAAAGATCTTTCACCTGTGCTATGAACGTCGAAATATGAAGTCTAGGTCACTCTGGTCATGGGCGCCGGGAGGGGGGTGCAAGGGGGTGCACTTGCACCCCCCTGCTATGAAAGAAAATACACAGAAAAAGATTAAGAAACAAAAATTCTATTATTAAATTCACTGTTTGAATAATAACTTAAGACGCCTAGGTTATTGTCCAAATTTGTTCAACACCTTGCCAATAAGTTCAGTATCCTTAGTTAATAAGTGTTATGTATAATGTATTTTTTTTTTAAAACTGATGCACCCCCTTAAAGTAATCCTGCCGGCGCCCAAGACTCTGGTATACAAGATCGAGGAACTCGTGTCTGAATAAAGTTCTACGAGTGTCCATAGACAGACGGGAACTATTTGGGTGTTCCTCAACCCTGGGTAGACAAAGTGTTTGCTATAGGTCTCCCGTCTGGAATGGAGACTTGCTACTTGTTGCGCATTTCGTAGGAGGTATTATTTGGACAGGAACTTGAATCTACCCTCATCGCGAAGTATAGTCTCCGGACTTAACTGCTCTTTCTTCCTTTTTTTATTATTTTTAAAATTTGATCAGTGGAGAAATCTTTAAATTTAATTGATTTGTGTCTATGGTACGTAACTTACTGATTATAAAAACATAGATCTTTTTTTGTCATATCATTTGTTTTGATATTCTGTCGGTGAATGGATCACTACTCACCTGTGACTGTCATCCTGAATTGGAATGGTTTCCCAGAAATTCATGAGCCGCTTGGCGATTTTTTCTCCAACCATATGAAACAAATCTTCGAAATCATTTTGCCGAGCATGGTGGGTGAACGGTTAACGTTCTAGGCCTCGCATTCAGGAGGACGTAGGTTCGAATCCCCGTCCGGGCATCCAGATTTGGGTTTTTCATGGTTTCCCCAAATCAGTCTTGGCGAATGCAGTGGCCGAATTCCTTCCCGTTCCTTGTCTCCAGTCCCATCCCGCCTCTAATGACCTTAGCCGTCAACCAGGCGTAAAGCCATAAGGGAAAATAATCACTTTGAGTCAACAGAGTGAAATTTATCTAAGTGATTACTTATAATAATACGTTTTGTGTCCACCACCGTCTTCTTTTTCTGTATTTACCGAGCGTGGCGGTGTAACGGATAGCGTTCTCGCCTCGCATTCGGGAGGACGGCGGTTCGATCCCCGTCCGGGCATCCAGATTTGGGTTTTCCATGGTTTCCCAAATCACTCCAGGCAAATGCCGGGATGCTTCCTTCAAAAAGGCCATGGCCGAATTCCTTCCCATTCCTTGCCCCCATCCTTGCCCCCCATCCTTTCCCGTCTCTAAAGACCTAGTTGTTGAGAGACGTAAATACAATAAAAAAAAAAAAAAAATTTTCTGTATTGAGTTTCAAAAACGATTTCAATCCACAATTTGGAAAGTCTCGTGCCTTAGCGAAGAATTTTCCGGTACGGAGTAGATTCATGTATGTAGGTGTCGACGAGTTACAAACAGGGGCGTAGCTACTATGGGGCTAGGCGGTGCAGTGCACCGGGGCCCCTGCGCTCTGGGGGACCCCCAAGCATACCTCTGGGCCCCAAGAGCGCAGTTCAGAGGCCCATGAGCCTTCATGGCAAACTGGCGACTTTTTTTTTTTTAGCTCTACAGTCGTCTAAGGGGGCCTCAGAGACACAGGGAGCCCCTCACTAAGGGCCCTCTCACTGCTCAGGGGGGCCCCAACCACTGCTCAGAGGGCCCCTAAGCGCAACTCAAGGGCCCCATCCTCAGCTCAGGGGGCCCTTACCAGCAACACCAAGCAAAATAAAAAGGTCGCCCAGCTGGCCTGACGCCCATAATAAATTTTTTGCACCGGGGCCCTTGTTGACCTAGCTACGCCACTGGTTACAAAGTGTACCAACTGCTTTGCAACTTATTCCCAATAGTCGAAGCATCAACATTGGTTGCAGGAATACCAGAACTACCAAGTTGCCGACCGACCATATCTCAGAAATGTTCGATGGGCGAAAGCCCAGGGAAGCATTGGTACCGTCGTTCTTCGAAGAAGGCTTCACATTCCTTGTCATTGTGTTGAAATATGACATATGGAACTGCCCGCAATAGGGGCAGTACATCGGGCTCTAAAACGTTCCAAATGTAACGGCTGCTGTTCATATTGCCGCCAATGCGTAGGAGGCGAGAGTTAGGACCAACAACGTCTCAAACCGCTGTGCCGCTCAACAATGCAATCTGCCCGTTTGCTTTCACCACAGTAGCGTCTAAACCCCGACACTACTACTGTAGGGCACGCTGACGCGAGACTAGTCCGAAAACACTATTTATCACTCAGCGCGCCACTGACGGCGTTGACGTACCCCTTGCAATCTGAGGTATTGGTGATTTCTGGTTAATGGAAGCCGTTACAATGGCATACATGTCACCAGTACAACACTCAGCAGATGGCGTGGATACGTCTGCGAAGATATGTCCACACGACATCGAGCCAACACTGCGGACGGAGATATTCCCACGGTTACGACTATGCGAACTAAACGGCGGTCATTTCGCGCTGTGGAAACATTGTGTGGTCCAGTACTCCTTAGTCGCTGTAAATGACCACAAAAACATCATTGTCGTAACAGCGTGCAATATAGAGTTCTGTAAGATATTAGTTTATCATTCCGCCACTTGCAGCGCCACCATGCAAAGTGTGGTATTGTTAACATCCCGTTGGACACACTGTGTTTGTTAATTTTTTTTTTAATATTTAATTTAATTGCAATGGAGCCCACGCTCCGGTGGCAATTTCCCTACACACCCAACTTCCCCCTTTCCTGCACCCACCTACATTTGCCCTCTACAAATTTTAACTTTATATTCTTTTAACGTTTTCGGTACGTTATTCATTTCCCTTGGTAACTCATTCCAATCTCTGACACCCTTACCAAAAAAGAAAATCTTCCCACACCCTTGTGCCTGAAATCGAGTGCCAGCTTGTGGTCGTGGTCATATTTTCCCTTCCATGAACTACTTTTCATACCTACTGCAATATCTTTCCATGCCTCATCGCCACTATACGCCCGGTACACTCCCATGACCCTCCTCATCCTCCTCCTGTCTTGCAATGAATCCCATTTCAACTCCTTTATCATATCTGCCACTGATTGCATTATGCGATAATTTCCAGAAACAAATCTAGCAGCCCTTTTTTGTACCCTCCCTAATTCCTGTATTTAAAACCCAAAATGTGGGCCCCATACTACACTACCATATTCGAGCAATGGTCTGACCAAAATTTTGTAACCCAACTCCCTCACTTCTCTCGTACATCCCCTCATCACTCTCTCCAATAAGTGCAGAATTTTGAAACCTTTTCCTACCACCTGCCCAATGTGTCCTGCCCAGTTAAGCTTGTTATCAAATGTAATGCCAAGATATTTACATTTCTAGTCTTCAGCAAGCAATTCTTTCCTCACCTTATATTCATAATTAACCTTTTGTTTTTTATTTGTGTATCTAATAAGCTGACTCTTCTTTGCATTTATCTTCATCCCATGTTTACCAACCCAACTAGATATCCTGTCCAGATCATCCTGTAACTGTTTACAGTCCTCTACCGTTTTGATCCTTTTATACAGCGTTATGTCATCTGCAAACAATCTGATTTCAGATAGTAAACTATCAACACAATTATTCATTAGAATAATGAATAGCAATGGTCCCAATACTCTACCCTGTGGCACACTAATTTTTACTTACACTTCTTTTGATACTACAATTCCTACCCTAACTTTGTTTCCTACCTTTTAAAAATTTTTCTACCCAGCAAATCACTTTCTCATCCACTCCAAAGGTTTTTACCTTATTTACTACCATTTTATGGCTCACTCTGTCAAACGCCTTCGAAAGATCTAGTGTTACACTATCAATTTGGCCTGCCTTGTCCATTTCATCTGAAATATCTTGCATATGTCCCACCAACTGAGATTTGCAAGAATATCCTTTCCTGAACCCAAGTTGCCTACTTGAAAACCACTTACGTTCCTCACATACATTTCTGATGTGGTTGAATATCAATCTTTCCATTAATTTACCTACCACTGAAGTCAATCTGATTGGCCTGTATCTTTTTTACTATTTCTCACCCCTTCTTTATGTACCGGTACTACTTTTCCAGTCTTGTGGTAAGAAGCAAGTATCCAGACTCAATTTAAATAATATTTCAAGATAAGGTACAATGCCACATCCGGCTATCTTTAAGATATCTGTAGTAATATTATCTACACCAGCCCCCTTATGTTTTTCAGCTTGCTTATTTCTTTCAAGAATTCCTCAGGATGAATTTCAAATATTTTAGTATATTCATTTCTAATCGTATAGTTAAGCTCATTCTCCGAATTAGACCTTCCCATTTCTGATTCATTGTCCCTAATGCTCCCACTAAACCAGACACTTAAAATCTCTGCCTTTTTCAAATCATCAGTAACTTCTCCTCCATCCTTATCTATAAGTGTCTCTACACCCTCCCTTCCCCTCAGTTATTGTATATGATAGTGTCTACAAGAACTTAACAACTAAGCCTTTTAAGGTACCGTTTAATTTGGGCCTCTTGCTGGCGTTTTTCTCCTCGTTTTGAACCGCTTGAAAACATTTTAAAAATATATGTCGGATCTGGAGTATGGGGCTAGCTACTAGATGGCTCCATAGACGCTACCAGCAGGATGCCAGTGCCACAGTGCCACAGTGACTGCAGTCACAACTACGAGGAGCTACTTAAAGGGCAGCGCCTCTCTTCCTGCGTGACCGCCGAGGCGACATCACTCCGTTATCTGTCATTGTGTATTGTGAGACTGAGTCTAATAAACCGGATCCTTGTATCCGCTGTTTTCTCATAGTTGCTCTCCACTGTCCGAGGGATATCCACAGCCTACCTTCGCTGACGAGCCATCTGCCTCTAACTGGGAACTCCATTCAACCCGCCCGATTCCTGATCTTTCCCGGATTGATTCGACATATAAATGTCTGATTTAAAGCCAAAGTGATTTTATAACTGTTTTTAGAATAATTTTTGGGCTGTATTTAGAGGTTATATGGGAGAAAAGAACCCCTGAACATAACTCAAACATTGTTTTAAGTTGATCTTGTTCTTCTGTGTGCTAATTTCCCCAAGATGGTTTGAGTTGCGTGCCGGCTTTATAAAATTTTGTGTTGATCTTTCACAAAGATAATACCGGGTGATTATACTTAAACTTTCCCTATTGAGCACATTATAACAAGGAAACTAATTACCATACGAGTACGAAACTTGGTAGCATTAATGTCCAGAGTATGGGGTGCATAATTTCCACGAGAGCCACAGTCCAGTTCCAACTATGGCCTCCAGGTGCCGTGTTCAGTCATCGTGATACATAGTCTCACACATCTGACCGAATTATCAGCCGATCGTTTCCAAATGCTTGGCCGGAACGATCATCTTACCTCACTCCCTGTGATTTCTGGTTGTGGGGCTACCTGAAGGACAGGGTTTACCAGGGGAACATTCACACATGTGCTGATCTGAAGCGCAACATATCAAGAAAGGTAGCCAGCATACCTACGGAAATGCTTCGTTTTGCTGTGCAGAGTGCAATCCTGTGCTTACAGACTCTTCTGGACACTGATGGGCGCCATATTGGGACCATTTTGTAGCAGTTATGGTACTGGTATGATGTACCGTAGCAGCACATTAAAAGTGTTTCAATTAAATTGATTCTGTATTATTTGTCTTCCCCATCTCCTTGACATTAATGCTACCAAGTTTGGTACTCGTACGGTAATTAGTTTCCGTGTTATAATGTCTTAAATAGGGAAAGTTTAATTATAACTACCCGGTATCAGTCATTAGTTTTTTTTTTTTTTTTTTTTTTTTTTGCTGAGTTTAAAAGATCAGTCCATGTTGCTCGTCGTACGCAAAATATGGGTCGATTGATGGCAAATTTAGTCTTGGAAGCGCTTGAGGTTTTAACTACTTTTTTTTTTTTACCTTCCTATAAAATGTTCACATTCCACTTCGAAGGCGATTTTCTATGCGGCAGTTGTATAATCCACCGCTTTCGCTGGTCTTAATCTTTGAGAAAAACGTGATAACTGAGACCCTTATTTTTCATCGAAATCGCCGAACATCCGCAACGATTAACTGGCGTAATTCCGTTTTTACTAAGCCTTGTAGCGAAAATAGTACGTGTAAACAAAATGGTAGAGTTCAACCGGAAGTTGAGAATACCACATTTCGGTGCCCATATTGAATTTTCAAAGCTCTGTACAAGCCGCAAAGTCACAGAGAACAATTATTGTCACGTTTAAGCTCACTCGCATGCTGATATTGCGCACTTTGACGTCAGCGAGGCTTTTCTGCATCATTTGCACGTTTCCACTTCGTTCGACGGTTCTGCACCGACTGAGCGTGACGTAGCATTAACCTGTCTTCGTCACTCAAAAGAGGACGCTTCTGGGTCTACATGCACCCCATCTCTGAATCTTAATTTCTTATTCCTCCGATTTTGGGTTGATTTAGACCTTTTAGAAATCTCCAGTGCTTGAGAATGGAGACAAAGGTAGATAGGTTCAGATTCTGTGAATGGGGTAGCCTATGTGTGTCTGCCGTTCGGTTCATTGTGAGCTACTTGAGACCTTGTCGAATGTATGCCGTGGCTCAGGTTGTTGAAAGAACGTAAAGGGGCATCATTTTTACGGCAATGTGTTGAGATCTGAGTGGCCGCAATGTTGCGGCAATATGGACGTGTGGCCCGGCAATGCAGCCGAGTTTCCAAGAAATACGTCCCCATTTTTGTCGGTATTTTTGTGTGATGTCGAGTGTGGCCGACATGTTGACGGTGATACCGCTCGCCGGCCGAACATTCACGGCAACTTCTCTTTGTGTGTTCGAGTCTGATGCGCGTATAGGTAATTTGCACGTGTTTTTGTTACTAGTTTTTTTTGTTGATAAAATCCGTGTCGAAATGAATAACTGGTCAACCAAAAAGACCTTAAATTTTATAAATATAGCCTACTTACACCCAGAGTTGTGGGATGTTGAAGCATCCATTTACAAAGACCGAGAAAAGAAGAATGACGGTTGGAGCTACATTGCCACAAAGTTTGATATTTCCAATGATGAAGAATTCAAAAAAATTTAAAAGTTTGAGAACATTTGCCAAGAACGAGTTAAAGAAACAAAAAACAAAAGTGGTAACGCAGGTGATAAGCAAGTGCTTTCAACATGGTTTGCATTCAGTGCAATGTCATTTGTGTTACCTTGTGATGTTCCCGATGAACGGATGGACAGTCGAGATACAGTTCTATTTCTTTGGCAACGGGCATCATCACATCACGCATCCACTCCTTTTTCTTTCTTCTTTCATTTTGCAAGATAACATATGCAGCAGCCACAATTACTTCGTCCTCTGCCATGATGCTGATTGCCGAGCACACAATGCGTGTAAACGGGAAATGTTGAGCAATAATAAAGCGCATCAAGTTCTCGGCAATAGTGGAGCCACACATTGCTGGGTCATATATTGAACATCTGTTGCCGGGCAACTATTGCGTAATAATGCCAGAATGTTGCCAGAAAAAGATGCTTATGTACATGCCCCTTAAGGTTTGTCGGAGTATCAACTGTATATAACGATCTCGGGATTATCATCGGGGGGAAGCGCTGCAGTTTGACATTGTTTCGAAACTTGTGTCAGACATAATATTCTATTGACGCATTCAGAGCAATTTCGTGGGGAAATTAACTGAGGCGGTTTCACATTATCGGCCGTAGTGTTTGTGTTTTAATGTATGTGTGGCTGATTGTGACGGTGTTTGTGTTGTGAATAAGAGACGATAAGGGAGAGTGCGAAACCCGGTTCTGATCTATTCAGAATTGCTCTAGCGAATTACATTAAAAGAACAGCTAAGTTTAACGTCCCCATTTGACTAACAAATCACCAACAGTGACGGTTGTGCTGTAATTAGACCGAAAATATTAGGAACTGATCGATTTTTATTACTATATATATATTGTGTGTGTGTGTGTGTGTGTGTGTGTGTGTGTGTGTGTGTGTGTGAGAGAGAGAGAGAGAGAGAGAATTATTAATTGCAACCGTTATATATATATATATATATATTCCGGGTTTCTTTCAGCTCACTATTGTTTCCACGCAGAATTTACGGAGGTAAAGCCCGGCGGTCCCATTTGACCTTTTCATTAGAGATGGTGATGGGATCGGCCGCGGCGCTTTGCTGCGGCCTAATTTTTTCCCGCGGAGTTCCTCCACGGCTGAGTTAGTCTCGGGAGGGGGCCGTTCCCAACCTTCTAGCTTATTTTAGCTGAAAATCCTCTGCCTCGTGGGGGATCGAATCCCAGTCGTCCGTGCGGCAGTCAGCCGCTCTACCGCCTGAGCCACGCGGCCGGCCTATGCAGAAAAGGAAAACGAAAATTAAAGTCAAATCTTTTATTCAGCTAAAGCATCGCCGTGTTTTCTGAAAGTAATTACAGTACTAAAATCGAAATAGCTGTGCATTATGAAGTTGCTTCAGCGTAACTTTCCCATCCTGAGTTCACGACGATTCGACGAAGCCGATCGTCTTATTATTATGCCGGAAAATATTACCAACAATTCTATATTCATTACTACTGGGGTCACGGTAGCACTTGGAAATCATTAGTTCCAATGAATTCTAATGACAAAATGTTTTTCAGTGTTTTGTCAAAGCACAACCCTGAGGTTGGTTGAATCCTCTAGAAGTCTTTAAGAAGGCGTACTAAGCTACTGTGGCAAAGGAAGCCGAAACGGCTTCTGTATTGAAGTTTCTTCAAAGTAGCGTATACATCGCGAGTAAGGAGAAGTCCTAGTATGGAGCTCGGTGGAAAGTTTAGCTAGCGTTACTGTTTCACGCTAAGTATAAATTATTGACGGTTACCAGGAGTATTTATCGCAATCGGAAACACGAAGGAAAAAGGGAAATAAAATTGAAATAGGTTTTTACTGTGAAAACTACCACAGACTTGAATTTCTACCCTGAGTACAAACTGCCTTTATGAGCATTAAAATGTTATAAATTGGACGTTAAATGTCTTAAATCATAAAAGTGAAATACCTTCAACTTAATACTGCACTTGTCACTTTTACAGTATTCTTCAAGTTTACTGTCAGTAGTTAGGTCCCCCCCAGATGACATACTGTTATATAATAGGATCAACATGGTGGAAGACTGAAAGGCTGCAAGATATCTAGGTAGGGCAATATATGGTGAAGATTAGTTAGCTTATTAGATACACAGGTAAACTAAAGTTTCATTATGATAATAAGGTGGGAAAGGAATTGCTCATTGAAGAGCTAAATTGTAAATATCTTGACATAACATTTGATAATGAACTCAACTGGGCAGGGTACATTTGACAGGTAGTAGGGAAAGGTTTCAAAATCGTTCATTGATTGGAGAAAGTGATGGGAAGATGTAACAGACACATGAGGGAATTGTGTTAAAAAAAACTTTGATCAGACCATTGCTTGAACATGGTGTGGTATGGAACCGACATTTTGGGTATCAGATACGGGAATTAGGGAGTAAAGAAGAGGTGCTAGATTTGTCTCTGTAAATTATTCCAGAACTCAATCAGTAAATGATAAGATAAAGGAGCTGAAATGGGATTTATTGGAAGATGGAGGGAGGGTGAAGAGAGTTGTCGGAGTGTACAAGACATATTGGTGATGAGGCTGGAAATACAGTATATCGTTGGAAGAGTTGAGAGAGGTGCATGAAAGGAAACAGATGACCACGATCACAACCTGGAATTCTATTTCTGACATAAGGGTGTGGGAAAATTTTATTTCTTAGTTAAAGGGGTCAGGGATTGAAACATATTACCAAGGGAATTGATTAATAATCTACCAAAAACGCTGAAACAATTTAAAATTAAAATTCGTAGAGTGCAAAGGTACAAGAAAGGGGGAAGGTACGTGTTTGGGGAAAATGCCACCGTAGGGTGCGCTCCATTGAAATTAAATTTATTAAACGTTGATACTTCAATATATTCTAATTTCAAGTACGCAGCATCAACATCGAGAATATTCCGAATGGGACTGGAGACTAGCAAAATGAGGCTTTCCTCCTTAAAGCTTGCAAAAGCACAATTATTAAGTCATATATTTGACAAAATTAATCGCAATAATTTGTATTAATTCTAAAATGGTCATAAGTGTACCTTTAACTTATAAGTTTTCGAAACTCTCTTAAATTTAAATCAAATTATGAACCTTGTACACCAATTGCCAGCATAGTCAGTGACAGATAATAATCCCAACATCTCTTAAACATATTTTGTTTAACCATAAAAATAACATCTGACTACCATCTCTATATACACTTACTGTCCATTAATAACTAACAAATAATTAGTTTAGTAGAATTTAGGGGAAAGTGCCGAAATATAGCAGTTTTTCTCACCTTTCTTCAGGTAGCTATTCTGTCATGAGTTATTTTATGATGGTTCAATGGAGAAATATAATATAAATTCTTGACCCTTTAGGCGTTTGTTGGTTTTGAAGAATATTGTTCCTGTTCTCATAAATGATACACGCTTGTTTCTACAGTCGTTTATTTTTCTCCAAAACTGAATATGAGTCTCGTGTGCCCGTTTTGTAACGCATTTTGAAGTTCTGGAAAATAGGGTGTCAAACGAGCAGAAATACGTTATTTAATCAAAGGTATCCAGGCACCCTTATGTAACGCGGGATTGAACGCTAGATGACTAGATAGGCGGACCCGTCAGTCTAGAAGATTTGGAGTATTGTGTTAGCATAGAAGCTGTCAGAATGGGTCTGTCAGGGGAACTTAGTTACTTGGAACGTGGACTGGTCATTGCATGTCGCCTGAGTAACAAGTCCATCAAGAATAATCTTTTAGAGCTCTTTGCATCGGAAGGAGACTCATTTTTAATGCACAGTCTCACATTGAACGAATCTTGGATACACCATTATACTCTTGAGACGAATAGGTATGTAATGGCGTGAAAAAGAGGAAGCAACGACGGTGAAGGTGAAAGTTTAAAATCATCAGCATGATTCTCATGGTAATCATTAGCTAAGTTGTAGGTGCAGTGTACGGTGATTTTCTGATTGAAAAACTAAATGTCACCGCCGATATTACTGTGAACTCTTGGGCAAGGTTGAAAGGGCCTTCGGCCCAACGATTAAAATAAATGCTTCTAACTAAACTGAGTTCTGCGCCTCGTATGCTGGCGTCCAAAATTGCATCTGTGTAACGTTTGTAGCAACTATTTAGGCGCAAATTTGTATGGTCAACTGTGAAGCCGTTGGTCGGCACTCCCACAGTCTGTGAGCCACTTCGGCCCTACAAAAACTTGACTATAATGATCTAATAACTAGATAATTAGCTACTAATTGAATTTAACATCTAATTTAGTGGCCACCATCCATCAGCAGGATTTGAACTGTCGTGTAAAACGTGGGCTGCCCGTAACAGAATACGGACCAACGATCTGTGGTGCGGCTCTCTTATTAATAATACAGGGTATGAGAACCTCACGCAACTGTGACTGGACTATCTGGCATATTGTCACTGAGTGTACTAATGTGACGTACTCAGTTTCGCTGGAAGACTTTGCTAAAGCATCTAGAGCAGTGAGTGGTTGTAAAATTTGGACTTACAAAATTAAACCTCTATTTCAAGTATCTTGTTAATTGTTTTAAGACGGCACATTTTTTATCCTCTAATATTGTTTATATTGTGTATTTTGTCATAAGCTAAATAAAGTAAACGGTTCTTTTTTTTTGCATCGGAAGTTTCTTCGTATCCACTCTGAGTTATTTGCGTTACACTTTTGGCAGCGTGGGTGTTATTCCTCCTAAGATGTTGTCAATTTTTCTTTATAGCTTCAATATTTCTTTAGGCACTGTGACGAGAAACTCGATATATTTGTCAAAGTTTTTTTCCTGTTGATAAAAAGTTGACAGTTGGTATCTGTATTCGTTTCATTGTTTGTGATAAATTGTGTTAGTTATTTTTAGAATTAGGAACCAATTAGAAACCCTCAGAAAGTGTAAGTCAAGAAATACCATAAACTTAAGGATTTTGATTTATTTTAATTGCCTATTATTTTTTCCATACTTATCACCATAATTTTTGATTATTTTCTCTCCAGAACCAATTTTTGGCAAAAAGAAGCCCTTGAAAACTAAGAAAAGGAAAGTCGATTTGGAGTTGTAACGACAATGGACACGAAGTTATTTTTTCACTAAGCACAATGGGAAATGTGTTTGCTTAATTTGTCAGGAAGAACGTTTCAGATACTAAACGGTATTATGAAACCCGTCATAAGTATAACAGTTTCAGAAGAAAACTACGAGAAAAGGAAATTTCACTGCTAAAACATATTTTTACGAAAGTCATTTTTTTTCACCAGGAAGTTCATGGAAAAAGACAAACACTCCTGCTAGCTACAAGGTATCAAAACTAACCGGAGAGAATTAAACCTTTTACCGATGCAGAATCTTTAATTATTGTTTATGGTAGCTAATATTGACTGTCCAGAAAAAAGGGAATTATTTTGTTCGGTCAACTTATCGACAAGAGCAGTAAAAAGGCGAACTGAAAAGATTGAAGCAAATGTTAGAAGTGGCTAGAAGTGCATTTTGAATAATCTGTTGTTCCGTTGATATCGATGGAAACAGATTTGAAGAATACTTTCCAACTGCGGTATTTGTGGAAGAATTTGTACGATTTATTCCTATTGAAGAACACTGGCCCTGCAGAAGATATTTTTGAAAGCATAATTAAGTTTTTTCCGAAATGAATCTTGATTTATCGTAGCTTTCTGGAGCAATCGAAGACAGAGTACCAGAATTTATTGGATAGGAAACGGGATTTGTTACACTGCTTCAAGAAAGTGGCAATATTGATGATCAAAAAAAACTCTCAAACTTCATCGTATTATTTATCAAGAAGCATTATATGAAAAGTCTCTGAATATGAAGGATGCCATGTCAGTGATTATTAAAATATTGAATTTCGTAATGTCAAGAAATAAATCGCCGTTAGTTCCAAGAATTTCATAAAGAAATTGAAGCAGAGTATGCCATCTTACATATTTTTTAAATTTTCGATGGCTTACCTGCAGAAAAAATGTAATGAAGTTATAAATAAACGAATTATCTTACTATTTTTCCTACTGTTAATCCAAATTTTATATCTAGTGTACTATTATTATTTCTGTGGCAGTTCGGCTGGACATAGTTGGCTTTATATTTGAATGGATCAGAGAAGGTCTGCGTATTCCAGCACATGTATTTACTCGTATAACAAGACTGCATGAAATGTCACAGTTGTTGGCATTCGTTAGGTTTCAACATTTTAGTCATTGTAAAACTGCAAAGAGCAGATGAGTCGTGACACATACTCGTGTTGCGGGACAAATACCGTGTGGGGACTGACTCTACATCAGGGTCATAGCTTGCAATATGCTTATATGCTGTGTTTCTCGTTACAGCTTCAAGTCGCTGGCGGACAAATTGGGCACTGAACTATTCGAGGCCGGAAACTACGTCACTCGCCTAGAGGAGATTCAGAATGTGAGTACACACTGGACTGACGTACAGTAGGTATTTCAGATGCCTGTTTTATACATTTTTCTATTATTTCAAAATATTGTGATAATATTGGTTTTTACCTTATGCAAAACTGTTAGTATGTAATAGCATATAATATTCCTTCTGTATCTGCATAATATTCAACTTCTGAAGCTTGGGTCAGCTTGAGCTTGTAGTTCTGTGGTAAAATGTATTAGCAGGTATTCGAATCCCTGTACTGTTGGATATTTGAGACTCTTTACTCGCACTTTATCTCCGTCAGAGCTTGGTTGATTTGTATAAATTGCACCAGAAGTACTTAAGAAGGAATTTGACATTGTAACCATTGCTCTTTTCATAAGTGTCTAGAAACTTTGGAACATCCAATCATTTCAGTAAAGACAACAGTACGAAACAGTTACAAATAATTTGCAAAAAGGCGCGGCGCTGCACAGTAGTGATATTTCACTATTGAAGACGCAAGAGTGGCTCAGTACCGAATTGTTTCGAAACGTTGCCATGAGGTTAAATGAAAACTTAAACCACCCAGCAAATGATCCTAATGTTGAATAAACACTGTGTCAGTTCTGACAGTTATTGTCTGTATGAAATTAATGCAGCACATCATCACTTTATTGCTATTTTTTATATTTTTTTTTATTGCGGACCCCATTAGAAATGCTAAATTATGACAAAAAATATTAAAACTTGTCAAAAATTTTATTCTTCACGTGTCACTTCCGAAAAAATGGGTTTTGTATTTCAGTATGCTTCAACGACGCTGAGAATAGGATCTGAAAATGAAAGCACCGGTAGGTAATATGGCACCTTTTTAATTCATGGTGATGAGAAAAGAGGTGACTAGATCTAAGATTTCGTACTAAAGCCGTGAGTGGCTGCCACACGTCGTATTGAGAGACTGCCAAACGTAATAGATAAATCAGAGATCAGAAGGTCCCGTGTACCCTTTGAGGAATTTTTTAACAGTTCGTATGCAAAGCATACGGTGAGATGCAGTTTCATAATAGCAGAAGCAAAGAAAATTTTCCCTTTTAAATTACATTCTGCTTAAATTTCAGTAGTAAGATTGTGAAGGATTAACAAAACTTTGAAAAACAGCTAACTAGCGATCATGTTGCGGTTGTTAAGGCTCCACAATACGTATTGAACTAGCAGAAGTAAGACAGAATCAAATTTAGATCCGCTGTACGTGATCCAACCATCCCCCATTACAGTTTTTCGTAATGATAGAACCGTTCCCGATTTTAGGCTCTTAAATGCCTCACAAATAAAGCAGCTCACTATCATCCCTTATCATTAATAGTTGTTAATTAAAATGTGTATCGACAGGACGTTCGTTAGTGAGGATGTAGTAACTGGATTTGGATAATCAATTATTGTACTTTCCACGCTTGCTCCTACGTCTATTTAAAAAGGATAAAAATTACCTGAATAAAACTAATCTGTTAACAATATTACACGGCATTTTCTACTTTGCAGTTTGGTGTTATATTAATTACTATAGTCCAGTTACAGCATCACATGGTAGGTATTAATGTTAATTATATTGTATGGAAGTACTGACAATATCTCTATGGTGGACAGGTGGACGAGAATTAGAGATTTATGTTCTGAAGTACTCCGAAATAGCATTTGGTATTCTTTTTAATACTTGGGACACTTATTCGTTTCTCAATTCCGAAATCCACCCGAATTAAGAAAGTTGTTAAATCTTCAGGAGAATGCTTGTTAAGTAAGTTACATGACCCACTGCCGAAGACGTGGACAGAAATGATTCCGTTGACAACTAGCGGTTATTAAATACTCTCGGAGCTGGGCTTTGAGAATAAACTAAATCCATTGGTAAACTTCACACAGCTAGGGATTTTCTTATAGACTTGCATCTATCTACAAGAGGAATAACTGCACAACTTAGAAGTACCAAGGATTATAGTTCAAACGCAACAATCATAGCTCTACTTAGCTTACATAGACCCTTGTCCAACCATCACCATCTACATCTCCTCTCTGGTTGGTGTTGGTCCAACTCGCAAACTCTTGCTACGTGTACTAATCCGATGGATCTCTACTGTAGTGCTGCTTGTTCTGCAGTGTAAACCACTTTCAGCAGAGTTCAAATACTAAATACAAAGAGACTTCAGACCACAGAATGTTCTGGAAACTATTATTTCAGTGCTAGTATGTTTCATATTGCCTACGCCACTTTCGAGATTTATCAGTGCTGATACATTATTCGAAAGCTTCCAATTTGTTCTCTGCTACGTGATAATTTTCACATTCCAGGCCCTCAGCTGTTGCTTGGAATTTGTCGTTTAAATGGATGCTAAACTGTAGGCACTTTTATCTTTAATTTCCCAGCTTTCAGAATTCTCATTAAAATGAAACATTGCTCAATCAAAATTCGATTGCACGAATCACGGTAATGGAAACAGACACGAATTTTTAAAACGGTTTATTTCTTCTCTGCAGCTTATGACGAGTACCCCGAACCCATTTTTTTAAATGTCTTAATTCTACAAATTATTACCTGGTTACTGTCTTGTTTAATGTACAAATTCCTCAGCTTTTTACACTCGGGACCACGGGCTGTACATTAATCGAAAACCAATAAAACTCGGACCTGTAGTTTTTACATGATTCGCCTTCATCGAAAAAGGTACACTAATTTATCCACAATTTTTACTTAAATTTGTGGACTTTCTGACTTCACAGTGAAGCATGACCTGTTTTACTTCAGATATCACGACTGTACACTAATTAAAATCCCACTAAAATCCGACCAGTAATTCTTCCATGTATCACGGACTGACACACAAATTAAAAAGTTTATTCTTGCTCTGTAGGGTTCTAACACTCACTTTAATTTTTTTTCTTGTTGCAGTTCATTACAGTGTAAATATTGGTTGGCAAACAATTTCAAAAATTGGGCAGAATTCCACTTCGAAACTTTAAAAGTTTAAAATCTACATACCATAAATTTCGTCTGTTATTACAAGGAATTAATAGAAACAATGAAGGATAAAATAGAATTGGCTCTCCTTTTACTGAGTCTCTAAAATTTTATGTCACCATCTTTCAATACAACGTTCAATAAGTTCGTCGGAGGGAAAGCTTTAGTGGTTGAGACATTGTCTCGTCACGTGTTACTGCGGATCGAGAAACTGAATAAATGTTGGCAAAATTGCCTCGCCGACTATGAAGGCTGTCTAGCCTTTTGCTCCTGTTGTTTTGCAACCATCGCCTTACTGGCAGTTCTGGTTGCTTACGCAGTTTGATAACTGCCTTGTTAAGTTTTTCAAGCAAGGAAAATGAATGTTTGCTTTAATTGCCTGAGATATCAGTCGTCCCTGATTTTGGTGGTTGGTAACATCCAATAAATTGACTAGTCTCTGGTATTCTAAGCTATTATTTTGTATTTTATTACGATTTTACATGTAGGCCTATTTTTTAGTTAAAGTCCTCAATACTAAGCCGTCATCAAGCCAGTAAGCTGGCAAGGAAATTTACGTATGCCTGTAGTCATCCTAGCGTAGCACTTGCATGGTTTTAAGAAACAGACAAAAATTAAATCCTCGATATCCGCACTAGTTGTTGGAACCAAATCTTCTGGAAGATTACTACTGAGCTATCAGGCTTGGTAAAAACGTGAATGCCCATCTTTACTTTTTGAACTACAACAACTTTGTGATGCGCTTCTGGCTGAGCAGTCATTAAATGCTTTTTCCATCAAAGTTCCTGGAACCAACTCTAGAGATAAAAATGCCCGTACAGTTTTGGTTGGCTACAATTCCGTTCTGTGCCAACGGACCACCCTGTTTGCTGCTTCCCCATTTTACTGCCGAACAGCTGCGAGCTACGGTCAACAAGTCCGACGATGTACTTATTATGTTTAATTGATGCAGTGTGACTAAACAAATAATAGGGCGTTGCAAGAATTAGTAAAAACTACTTTCTGTAAGGAATTAAAGATGATCGGGCCAATGCAAGTCGAACCTCGCGCAATTTGCGAGTTCTGTACTCCTATGACTAATAGATATTTTGTACATGGCAAATCAGAAATTGGTACAAAAATCAGTGCCTGATACGTTTTCAGATCAGGGAAAGGAATCTGCTCGATGACTCCCAAAGCTGCTTATAAACTTCAAAATTAAACCTAAGAGGAAATTTAACAGGTCGACACTATTTAGTGTTAATGTGAATAACAGCTAGTCGGTTGTTTACGAGTAATATTTGTTTAAATGTTAGGAGATTAACTTATTAGAAATAATTAAACAATAAATTACATTACACTGATGAATTTCAAAATTAAATCGAGAACAGAATTTGAAGTCTATATTATTTAATCCTTAGGTGAATAACATCAAACAGTTATTTGCGAGTAATAATTATTTTTTATTACTACCAACTATAATATACCGTCATTAAACTAACTACCACGCTTTCAGCTATTTGCATATGAATAAATATTGCATTAGTCTCAACGCTGTATTTTACATTAATGACCCGAATTTAAAAGTGTTATTTTTAAATGCAAGTATCAATAATTCATCTTGCCAACAATAACTCTAACAATTTTGTCGATGATTAAAAGTTTTACATTTATTTAGTTTAAAACTTGAAATAAATTGCATTTTTATGTACAGCACAGACGAAACCAACGATCCAACAGTCCAAAGATAATATGAGAGTTGCTAGGACATTCTGTGTTTCGGATTCCAGCTATAACTGATGCACGGCAAATCATCAGCCCCCAAACAACCAACAATTGGACTGACAGTCATCAAGCATTCTGGGTGAGTGTTTAACACTCTGGCTTGGCGTTCGGGAGGCACAGGATTCAAAACTCCGACCTACCATCCAGATTTCAGATTCCTAAGATAGGAATGATGGAAAAAGGGCACTAATAACCTCGTCCTTGTGACGCGCCCTAAAGCCATAATAACTACAGGAATGATGAAAAGATATAGATGTAACCTCCTTATTTGCATGCTTTAGTCTAACATGTTTTAAGTACATGGGTACATGATGCCGCGTTTACACTCTCACGCGAACATGCACGAGTCGACGCGAGATGGCACGAACACGAGAGAGAGTAAATTGTGCTCGCGTAGGCTCGTCTTGTGTGGTTGCTCGCGAGTTTCCGCTCGCCTCGGCGCTGTTTTTTGCCGCGAGTCAAAACCGCGAGCACACGGTTTACATTATCGCATTGATTCAGCATTAGTAACAGCTTTGAACGACGTATCGAAAATTTGACAGTTTTTTGTTGAATACTACCGGTGTCTGTATATCATCGTAAACGCTGACTTCGAGAGTGAAGCCATTGTAGAGACTAAAGAAGCTAAGAACGCTAAACTCTTGTTTTCTGCTTGTAGTATATAGACGACCCAAATTCGATCCCAATTTGCAGCGACAACCCTGCAGATAGCCGGCCTCGGTAGCGTAGGGGCTAGAGAGTTAGCTCCGCGTGCCGAAGGTCGCCGGTTCAAGTCCGGCCGCGCCCGCGGGCATGGGTGTTTAACTGTTGTCTGTGAATGTCATGTCCGTCCTGTGGTGTGTCTAATTATCTGGAAAAATTCATCAGGCTGTGTAGCCTAAGATGCCGAAAGCCATTAAAAAAAAAAAAAAAACCTGCAGATAGCCGCGTAAGTACGCAAATTGGATGTGCAACTCCCGATATCGGGAGATTGGCAGAGCCGGCAAACAATTTAAGGCTCTTCTTCACAGTCTCCCATGATGGGTAACTATAGGCACGCACGATTGTGTAGAGAACATAATCCTCAGTGAGTGGCCATCATCGCCTATAATCGTGATTAATCGCGAGTGCGTAATTGGTTAGTTTTCAGTACATCAAAGTAATGCGTTTCCGATGATCGTGCGCGTGTCCACACAATCGCCCATCATTCAGTCGCAAGCAAAGGTCCAAAATATGACTTTTCGAAACCAATGTAGATATTTTTGCACTAGGTATTCAAAGTCGCTTGATGACATGCAATCGAAGTTATCAAATTCTGATGAAGATTCTGCTAGAAGTTCGGCTAGTTGTTTATTAATGGTTTGTCTGGGGGGGGGGGGGGGGAGGGGGGACGTGTATGGACGGAGAAGTGAAAACAAAATCGAAGGCAAGAGTTGCCTAATACCTAACACAATAATAGGAGGCTCCTTGCTGTGAATAGTCAACATCCACCATCTTCTCTTCCTCCATCTATTTTACATGACTTTTTTCTGTTTTTGATGCTCATTCCGATAATGGTTATATGTACTAAGCAAATAGATAGCAGCAGCCTGTCTTATTTTTCTTTGTGACTCATTTCTGCCTGGTACCTATTTAATGTTTTCCAGTTATTTCCGGAAGATTATGGTCTTCTCTTCTTTAATTACACGGTCGCCTTTTCTTTTGAAATACGTTATAGAAATTATCTGATTAATGAAAGATTCGTAAGCCTATCCTTGTACTTATAACTTTCATTCGTTAAATTAATTATTTCACAATGTTTCACCAACACCAGCAGAAACTACGCAGATAACATTTTCATCTGAGGTTGCACGGTTCGTAAAAGGAAATTGCGGAATTTGCGACGGTTGAGTTCATCATGACCCAGCCATATCTCTCTTAGCAACCAACATAAAAAAAATCTCAAGGAATCTACGAATTTGTGATTGCGTAACATAGAGTAACATTAATCCGTGGTCACCACAAGCCGCTATCACTTTGACGTCCATTCAACAGACGACAGTTGGTAAATGAATATTCAAGGACAGCTCATGATCGCGACGATGATGGCCACTTTTTTAATCCCCCTTCATGGGCGATTGTGATGAGGAGCCTGTCCCTGCAGACGGGAAGCCAATTGAGAAGTGCGTAGCGTGATTGTAACAATTGAAACAATTTCGGCTTGGAACAGGGAGCTTATTTCCTGTCATTACTTATATGTGTAGAAATAGGTGTGGACAAATATTTTCGAAATTTATAAAGATATTCCGCAATTGTGGGACAAACACAACAAACAATGCAGATTGCGGAAAGAAGGATTTATGGTTTTTGCTCGAAATTTACAAGAAATTGGACTAGGAAGTAACAGTTGCAGTCATTTTCTTCCTTAATATAGTGTTTTAGAAATTTGTAGATAGCCCAACATGTTTCATGAATGATGTCTGAAAGAATTTGTGGTGATCTTCCATACCCGAATCAAACGCCGTAAACATCTGAATTTAGAAATACTGAAAAATATGTATTCAGTCATATAATTTATTTTTGAGATAAAAAAATAAATTATGTAGAATAAAGTACGTTATTATGTTTTAATATTTGTTTTTCATTACGTCCAGATTTCTCTCATAACTCGGATGGTTACGGCGTACGAGTGGAGTACTGAAAGTCCATGGTTCAAATCCCTGTCTCAGCTGTACTTTGCTAAGATGCTAGGACGCTCCGTGGTTCGAATTTCGCGTTAATCTGTAGGTCTCCCTTTCAAATTAGGTGATAACGATAGAGATGTACTGCGCGGCTGAAAAGAAACTCTGTGACTGGAATTTTTAGATCACATGGAATTATTAATATTTTACAGAATCTTTGCTGTCTGTATTTAAATTAAAATTTATATTAATATTATTCTTTTTTGTTAAAAAAATGGAATGAATCGAAAAGAATCCCAACCAAAATAAACACGTTAAATGTGAAGTGAATGACGCTTGACATTTCATTGCGACTATGTAGAAATACACGAAATCTTTCAGTCCAGTAGGCTACAGTGTGACGATCATTTTTTAAAACTACGTTGGGATACTATTTTTGTGCATTAGAGATCAAACAGTGAGGTGATAACAGGAGTCGGGCACTAAAAGGTATTTTAACATATTTAATTACTATCGTAGAAAAAGTACCCCTATGCAAAATAAAGTACAGTACTCTATAATAAAGTCCGGGTGGTAGCCGCAGCTAAAATTCCCAAATCACTACTTAATAGTGTTTCCAGGTCCAATTTGTCAAATAAAATTGTAGTTTAAAAACTAAAATCACGCTTTCGTGGTAATGTGAACTAAAAGGTTAAAAATAATATTTAAATATAAACAGTTTGTTTAACAGTGATAGGACGTCCCACAATTCAGGATAAATTAATTTTTTTTTTGAATAAGCTTAAAGTATAAAGTCACTGATTACAAAATTAACTTTAATGTTAAAAAAGCGTGACTCTGTCTTTACAAATAGCCAACGACACAAAATATAAGACAACTGAAATAGCACCCCATGCTTTTTTACATTAAAGTTTTTAGTTCAGATAGTTTAAAAAGTATGTTTCTTACTGTTGGCTTTTCTTCGCCAATCTCTTTTTCTTTGAGTTGTAGTTTCATTTTTAATTATTATTCCCACGAGTAAAATACAATTAAATGGTCAACTCAACAAGAGATCCAATAGCAGGGTAAACGAGGAAGGCTACTTTTCTATAATAGTACGAAGTAATATTTGGAATACTTACTATTCAACATCACGTTAAGTGACTGCAGACAGAGAAACCTTTCTGGATAGGAGACAGCGGAAGACGATCGTCTACAACAACCAAGGCTCGTAAATCACACCCGGGAAACTGGAGAACGATGATGATGGCTATATTGGGCGGGAAATCTCCGAAGGGTGTGGCCGCGAAATGACGAAGATTTCTCGAATCGCACCTGTGCACTAACGTCGCTGCTGCATTTGCCTAACTCAGTAATCCCATCAAGTATAGGATATTTGAAGTCCTAACCATGGGTTATCCTCATCTTTTCCATTTATAATATCCGCAAAAATGCGAACAGAAAACGGGATTCGAGCAGGGAATGTCTGCTCGCCAGTCACGCACCTTAACCAAATAGGCCACAAAGACGATTCGGAAAGTGGGTGAAAATGAGCCACATCTTTCATAAGATGGTTAAATCACTTTAGTGTTTTTACTGTCAAAGTAATGAGATTACCAAGACATAGATATGGAATTATTGGATTGTCGTCGGTTCTTAATGCATGTACAAAATTTTTATGTTTTTACTGTCAACGTAATCAGAATATCAAGACATAGCTATGTAATTATTGTATTGTAATCAGTTATCAATACATGAGTAAAATTTCAAACAATTCGGACATCTGGAATTGAGTTAAAATTAAATTGCAAAATTCCACGACATTTAACCATTTTTCTGTTGTTACTGTCAAAGTAATGAGAATAGCAGGATATAGCTATGAAATTATTGTATTGTCACCGGTTCTTAATATGTGTGCCAAATTTCAAACAGCTCGGACATCTGGAAGTGGGTCAAAATGGAGTTGTAAAATTCCGTTACATTCATACATACATACATTCAAGTCAAGCTAATATAAAGCGTGTAAAAATCGGGACGAAAGGCCAGAAAAATCGAGATACGGTGTTACAAATCGGGACAAAAATAAACGTGAGTTATAGAAAAACCATTTAAAAAAAAAAAAAAATTAGCAGGACAGGTAATTTCTATAGGTATCTGTCTATCATATGGTAAGAATTTATGAATCTTATTACTAAACATTGTAATAATTGTCAAAATTGTCGACTACGACAAAATATTATAGAAAAAAATTTCAATTTGAATTTTAAGTATTTATTTATTCTTTTAACAAATATAAACAACTAGCTGGTGCCCACGACTTCGAGTTTCTAAAGAATTTTGATTGATAGCGATTGATATGCAAACACCATAATGCATGATGGAAGACTGGAGACTACTACCATACACAAACACCAGTAATCTGCGCTACGTAGTTGTGTTTGCAAAGTGAAATATAAGGGCACACACGTGTTTGGTCGATATAAGAAAATACTTCGGTCCACCACTTTGAACCACCGTATTTCCCACAACCCCACAGCTACCGACATGCAACCTTCATAGCGCACGATGGGAAACTTGAGGCTAATACCACACACAAACATCAGTGGTCTTCGCTAGGTAGTTTTGGGAGGAAAGTAAATATAGGGATACACATGTCTTTCGTCAAAATATGAAAATGCCTTTCGACTACCACTTTTAACAACCATATCTCCCACGTCCCCACAGCTACCGACATTCAACTACCAAAGTGCACGATGGGAGACTTGAGGCTATTACTACACACAAACACCAGTGGTCTGTCCTAGGTACTTTTTACTGGAGAGTGAAATATAGTGACACACATGTCTTCGGTCGAAATATGAAAATTGCCTCCGTCGACCAATTTCAACCATCATATCTCTCCCCCCTCCCACTTCCACAGCTAGCGACATGCAACCACCATATTGAACGTTGGGTGACTCCAGGCTACTACCACACACAAACATCAATGGACTGCGCTTGGCTTAAAAGTGAACTATAGGAACACACACGTCAATGATCGAAATATGATGGTGCCCCAAGTCGACCACTTTCAACTAGGGATGTAAAGTATATCCGCATTCGCAAGTGCGGAACTTTCGCGTGAAATCCTACATCCGCTTACGCATCCGCAAAAATAACAATCAACCGAATGGTATTACCTAAGCGACGAATTTATAAGTTTCAGCTTGTATGTAAAGTAAAGCGGTTTATTCACGGTCCAACTTATAGCACATCCATGTACAGGGTGTCCAGAAAAGGACTCCCTGATTTCAAAATTAAATATCTTGAAAACAAAGATCGATAGAGGAATGCAGTAAACGGTATGTTTATTGTGACAGCTGTAAGAAGTGTATACAGCCATGGAGGTATACAGAAGTGTGAAATAATAGTTACAAAAGCTGCTAACAGATGGCGCTGTAATCGCCATACGTATTGCCTAAACAGTGATCCGAAGCTCAAGGCGATCAGTTCCACCATTGAAACGAGCCAATGGTGAACATTTTGAAAACATTGTGATGTGATTGTTTGCAAAGATTGTTTTCATACGATTATTTCATTTATGTATGCTGATATGAGCATACAGCGCCATCTGTTAGCAGCTTTTGTAACTATTATTTCACACTGCTGTATACACTTCTTACAGCTGTCACAATAAACATACCGTTTACTGCATTCCTCTATCGATCTTTGTTTTCGAGATATTTAATTTTGAAATCAGGGAGTCCTTTTCTGGACACCCTGTAGAACTACCGTAGGATGCGCTCACCAGTTCACGCTAGTAGAATGGGTTCAACAACATGTCCCAAGCAATCCTTTCCACTCATACTTTCTGGCGGTGCACCATGTGTCCTTATCGCACATTCGAAGGATGTTTCCTCCAATAGCTTCCTCCAATATATATAGCTTGTTGGACAGCAAGAACTCTTTTTGGTTGTTTGGGAATCCAACAACATCCAACACATCCTGCATGTAGTCTTGCAACACCTATCACGGCCCATTCAAGAGTTCTTTATCGAAAATCGGATTATTGTAGGTACTACAAGTTGGACTGTAATACGCCACTATAGCGGTGGAATTGCGGGTGACGAACACGAAACCGAGCGTGGTGGATGAGCGGTAACGCTGTGGACTCGCATTCCGAAGGACGCCATTTCGAATCCCCGTCCGGGCATCCAGATTTGGGTTTTCCATAGTTTCCCCAAACCACTCCAGGCGAATGCTTACTTTAAAAGCCCATTGCCGAATTCCTCCCCGTTCCTATCCCCGATCCTTTCACGCCTCTAATAACCTCGACGAGGCGTATAGTCGTAAAAAAAAAACAGTATGGAGATGTGCGATGGCGTTTCCATGTACTTGTCGCTTGAATTAGTCGCGCCGAGAAATCCGTAAAGTTCATATGACACAGATTGTTTTTAGAAGCGTGCGTAGTTATGTAAATAATTTGATTCATTTGTGAAATCATCCCACGTTTTTCGATGTTGAAAGATGAGGCAAAAATAAATCGATATGGCAGTACTATATGGAAATAAACTTTTATTATGAAAAAAGATAAAATTAGGCTTAAAATATAGAATGATTTTAAATTTATTTTTGATAAAATATTAAAATCTAAAAAATTATAAACTTATTTTTCCACATCCGCTTACGCAAAACATCCACATCCACGGATGTCAAGCACTGAATATCCGCAAATATGACCTCCGTTACAACCCACTTTCAACCACCATATCTCCCACACACCCGCAGCTATCGACTTGCAACAACCATAGTACACGATGGGATGCACAAACACCAGTGGTCTGCAAATTAAATTGGCCTGGGAAAACATCCTTTCAGTTTCCGCGTTTGAAACCTCTGTTGATCCCATGAAAGCAAATACTTTTTTCAGATTGACAAGATTTTAATTTTCTGATATATTGTGCCATTTGTGTAGTAGCGTTAAACTTTTGTTCTGCACTGCGGCCTTCACTACGTCTTTAATGTTACAAACTTCCTCATAAAGTTCATCCGTTTCTACGACAGTGTTAATTTTGAGTTTCTTAATTATATTAGTCACTAGTGTAAGCCCGTGACCTTTTTTTGCGTATAGTTCTAGTTTTTAAGGTCAAACATTACGATCTGACCAAATATGAACTTGACTGTGTTTCATGCTTAGGATGAGAAATGTCTCTTAAGCTTGAAGAATTCAGAAGTGTTAATAGACGTAAGAATTAAACACGGACAGGCACGATCGCGCTATAGTATAATTGTTTCAAAGGTCGTAACAGGGCCGTATTTAGGATATGTAGGCCCCTAGGCTACATCTGTGGTGCGGGCGGGCCCTTTAAGATCGGTACGCTAGTGGGTTATAACTGTGGTGCTGGTCATTATGTATATATATATATCGATTACTTATTATTAAATTAATAAACCTTTTAATGCAAAATATTGAATAATGTAATGATAGTAAAAATATAGGACGATAACTTTACTGAAGAATCGAAATTTCGTAACGTGCTTCCTGCATCATATCCGAGACTGAAGTGAAGGGTGTTAGCAAGTGATGCCCGCACGTTCAATTTGTTGGCTGATGATCGATAGATACGGTGCTGCCTAGTTTAGTGCTGCTGTTGCAACCAAACGCCCTCAGCAAAAGCCCACAAAATTACAAGCTGAAAAGTCTTAGTAACAATATTAAACAGTAGTCTACATGTTAAGATAAAACAAACGTTAAAAGATGATTAACATCACCAAATCACGCAATAGAGAAAGATTAAAAGCACAATATTGATTATTCACAACGTATGTCAACAGGATGACAGCGAATAATATATATATATTTTATTACTATTATTTTTTGCATGTGGTGCGTGCCCCTAGGTTACAACCTAAGGTAGCCTATGCCTAAATGCGGCCCTGAAATACTAACTTGATTTGTATTTGACCCTTAAAGTTTGCAAAATTTGAAGAATTCCTGTTTGCTTCGAAAGTCTCACGTAGTTTTTTTATTGAGGCTGGGCAAACATTCATAGTGTAATTTTTAGTCATAATATCTGTAGCGGCCAGAGAACGTAATACACATTCCAGATTATTAAACAGTTGAGCATCTCCGAAGAAATGTATTGCCAAAATACTCGATTCGGTAATATATTTGGCCTGATGTCCACTTTAAATAACCTAATAACTCACGTACAGCGATCATGTACAAATACCACCAACGAAAGTGATCACTAAAATACATAAACAGCAAATAAATCGTAATGTATAAACTTTGGTCAAGCAACGACATTATCGAACGTTTTAATTAAACTGAAATTTAGCCTAAGCCGGAATGACAACTGGCATTCGTTGTTACAGCAAAGACCATGAGTAATTTAAGTTTTTTAAAGTTTTTTATGTTGCTTACATTAACAACATATTACTGAAAAGAAGTTCCACGTTTTTAACCGACTTCAAAAAAGGAGGAGGTTCTGAATTCGTCTGTAATTTTTTTTTTTTTGTATGTATGTTCAGCGATATCTTCGCCAATTTTGAAATGATTTAAATGAAATATTTTAGTGGATAGGGTATACCTCAAAAGTGGTCCCATATTAATTTCGTTGAGAAACCCCCTTCAACCCCTTAATTTTTATACAAATCCAAATTTTTATTCGATCTCATTGAAACTTTGGCCATATATAGCTAAAAATAAAGAGAAAAATACTGTTAACTTTTGTTTAAAAAATCTGAACCCCTCTCCCCCTATCCACCCCCTAGATTTTTGCCAATTTTCTTTATTCAAAGCTACAGTCGACACCATTTAACTGATGTCCATTAAAGTTGGCAATTACGTGTAGTTTTTCATGGAGGTTTCTGACCAAAAAATAAAAATAAGAAACCACCCCTCTCCCCATTACACCCCTTAATTTATAGAAACCTACATTTCTTTTCTGACTTTTATTGAATTTTGCCTATGCATACTTAAAACAAAGAGAAAAATCCTGTCGACATTTGTCTGCCAAAGCTC
>JARYHS010009186.1:145563331-145613319 GCA_031002005.1 Vandiemenella viatica | reverse complement strand
TGGCTCATTGGAAAAAGCTGCGCAACACGTGAACAGAAGGTCCCCGGTTGGAATTTTTAAGGCCTTAAAAACTGTCCTCCAACTCTGGCAAAGATCCTCCCATAACCGATAGATTTACCGGGTTAGGTTACGGCAGCTACGACAGAGGCAAATTGAAACAAACTCGACGGAACTACCCTTCGGGATCTCCCGGTCAACAATGTCATACGACTTTCCTTTACTTTTCGCAGAACTGTATGACATTCAGATTCACGCGTCTCAAAGTCTTTTAAAGCTTTAGCTCTTTTGGTATAGTGTGATAAATGGATTAAATTCTCCAAATCAAATTTTCTAAAACCAAGAGCCTACTTTACACTGTTTATGCAAAATGTGTGCAGGACATCCCACTGATATAATTTTGTCTTCATCACGGTGCAGTAAATGGCATTTGCGTTGTCTGCATATATTGTTACTAATAAGATGCCTACTGTCAATACTGGGATCCTTCAGTCGTGTCACCAAATTTTGTAATTGGCCGATGTAGTAGCTTCATTCGAAAAATCGTTAAACTAAAGTTTTTAAATTTGTAGCGAATGTTAAATCCTACGATCACCGTGATTGGAGTCATTTGTAGCAAAACTATAAAATGTATCATTATGAAGAGCAGTGGCGTAGCTAGGTCAACAAGGGCCCCGTTCAAAAAATTTATTTTGTGCCCTCAGGCCAGATGGGCGACCTTTTTTTCTTTGTGTTGTTGCTGGTAGGGGCCCCCTGCGCTGAGGATGGGGGCCCTTCAGTTGTGCTTAGGGGCCCTCGGACCAGTGGTTGGGGGCCCCCCCTGAGCAGTGAGGGCCCTTAGTGAGGGGCTTTTTGTGTCTCAAGGGGCCACTTAGACGACGGTAGAGCTAAAAAAAAAGGTCGCCAGTTTCCATGAAGGCTCGTGGGCCCTCTCAACTGCCCCTGGGGTGCTTTGGGGCCCCAGAGGTGCGCTTTGGGGCCCCCAGAGGTATGCTTGGGGGCCCCCTCAGCTTAGGGGCCCCGGTGCACTGCACCGCCTAGCCCATAGTAGCTACCCCCCTGATGAAGAGCATCGATCGCTTCTTCAGTAGACGCTGAACCTAAAACATTATGAACATTATGTACAATTCCAATGGCCTTTCTCAGCAATTTTAGAATCGTTATACAAAGTAGGAATAAGTTTTGATTCACAATCGAGTAAACTGAATAACAATGTGCGCTTGACCCAGTAGTAAGCATGGAGTAAGGTCTTGATTCTTGGGTGGCCATTTGATCGGTGTTAGAAATATTTACAGCGATGTTATTCAACAGACAGTTCTTTCTTTCGTCTTGTATTCATTACATTTCTGTTCTTGGGACTATGTGCAGGTTAGTGGCGTCGGTTGTACGTACTGTAAGCCTTGAATATGTTTGTTAGGTGCGACGCGACGAGTGATGAGCTCAAAAATCGGGACATTTGGAGTCCCGATCGGAGGTAAATCGGGACGCGTTCTCACACCCCCTAAAATCGGGATATCCCGCGAAAGTCAGGACACCTGGCAACGCTACTCTTAAGGTAATTTTTTAACATTAATTCTGTGAAACAACCAAGTTTATACGTTAAAGGAGACTGAAGACTGAGTAGGAACCCGTCCGTCACACGGCCGAACTACCAAGGGCGGATCCAGCCTTTGGGTCAGGGGGGGGGGTCACGTAGTCGAGGTCTAACTAGGACATTGTAAGCTAGTTCGTTGATTTGTGATAAATTTAATGTACGGGTGGTACTACTCAACACGACGTGTTTTCAGTCTTAATTAAATGTTCGTAAGATTACAGGTTTGATACCGTCAGGTCGCCAGTGGGGATTCCACAACTAATACTAATAATTCATAGTCACTCACAAATTCAGTCACGTAAACAGTTAGCAGTAGCAGTTAGCGGGAATTGCCAACGCATAAATCACACAAAAGTTTACATTCAGAACACACATTTATTGTCTGAATAAGCAAAAGAAATACGTCGCCGAAGTAACCACCAGTTACAAAGACTCGTGCTATCGAAACTTCTTCACCAAAGCGTGCAAGATTCGAACCGAGTAGGTACAAGTAGCATGTGGTGCCACTATCACAATAGTTTATCCGGAACACTGTTCTTGTCCTCATACACCGACACTCCAAATGCTTCTTCAAATCACCATACAAGTTAATGGAATAGTTATGAGCACTTTCCATAATATTCGTCCTCACGGCATCGTTCTCAATAGACTTGCGCATAATAGTTCGCGAAGGGGAGCGCTCAGTTTAGTTCGCAGCTCCCTCGCGAACTAGTTCGCTCTTTTAGTTCGTTAGTTCGCGTCTCGAATTCAGAGAAACAGATCGTTCGCTCGCCTTGCACGCGCTATTGTGTTTGTTAAGTCAGTTTTATTAGGACATAATCATTTTTTTGTCGTTTCTAAATGGAATTTAATATGACCTTCTTAACAAAAGTTATTGCTTAATAATAGCCCTTTCAAATTACATTAGCATGAACAGTTGGCGCCGATAAACCAAAGTGCTCATTGTCCTTTACACAAATGGGTAAATTGAATAATTGTGCTGTTTTTACTATTTACTTTAAATGCATTCGTAGAATATTAATTTTTTAAATGGATTTGTTTATTAGTTCATGGAAGAAACATTACTTATAAAAGGCGCTAATGATCCTGCCGTCGACGCGCCCTTAAACCCCAACAACAACAACAACACAACATTACTTATAAAATATTATAAACGCGTTTATTTTGATGAATTAAAATACTCGTTTATAAGTAATCGGATTTTTTGTATAAATAAAGTTTTGGAAATCATGGAAACATATAATTCTACTATTGGCTACAACTTAAGTACTATATGACAGAAATAGTATTACCTATATTATTAAGAAAAATAACATTAATACTTCCAATGTGATATCAAATAATTAGACATATAAAAATAACAGTGACCCTTGAATGAGAAAGTGGTAGCAATAACGAAAGTGCGTAAATTTCCAGTGAATTGGAAGTCATTGAGCTATTATTTTATTAGTGAAGGGGAGAATAATCCAACACACATTCACAATTTTTTGGCGACGAATGAAACTGATGAAGACACAAAAGTTAAAATCTTTTTGAATTTCGCAGGTCATTTCTTTCATCACTCTCACAAAGCTGTTAACCAACAGACTGAGATAAGTATTATATTATGTCAGCTTTAAATCAGCGCTAGAAAAATGTAAAAGATACTGTTTCTTTGGTTAAGAAAACAAGAAAAAGCCTTTAGAAACCAAATTCTCCACAGAAAGTGATAATATAAAAAAATAATGCTCTAGTATTCGTTGATAAATGTCTGGAGTATCTTAGTAAATAGTTAGATTTTAATGAAAGCAATTGGCTATACAAAATCCAAAAATTAAATTCAAATCACAGGGTTTCATTTGATGACTGTGAGACTATATTAGAGGTTATAAATTTGCGAGAAAAAATGAATATCAAAGTGAACAAACTTTACTCTGAAATAACAATATTATACGAAATCCAGGTAAAAGTAAGAGAAGTATTTCATGAATAAAAAATGAGCTTTTTCTCGAAATTAATTTGACAACTGAAAGCGATAAAGCATATGACAATTTTACTGTAGACAAAAAAGAATTAATGATGAAAGAAGTGCAAAAAATATAGCTTAAAAAATGAAATAGTAAAAACATACCTTTCATCATTTTCTACTCTTTCGTAAAATATTATATTTTTGAAGTGTAGCATATTTTTATAGGTTATTCTTTTTAAAAAATTCCTACCATCAACCGAAAAAATATTGGAAACCCTAGAGGCGAATGGTGCTAGTTCGCGAACGGTACCGCTCTCTATAGTTCGCGACCGGGAGCGCTCTGTTAGTTCGCGAACGGTACCGCTCTCTATAGTTCGCGACCGGGAGCGCTCTGTTTAGTTCGCGAACTGTACCGCTCTCTTTAGTTCGCGAACTAGGTCCTCCAAGACAGCTCCCTCGCTCGCTTTGCTAGCGCTACTGCACGCGCTCTCTTGTTTGTTATGGTAGTTGTGGTTATCGATGGCTGTCTTTTGATTGTTAATGGGATCAAAGTGTATTTTATTTTCACATTCCACGTTAAATTTCCGTTTGTGACTTCTGCAATAATTATTAATGTTGAACAATTTGTTTTTATTTTATTTTTATATCTGTGTCTTCAGTGAAATGTGTCCACAAGGAACTGTGTTTCCTTTTAGATAATAAAATAAAACAAAAGTTGGTCTTCGGGAAAGGATCGAACGAACTAACGAACTAAGGAGCGAGAGATCTGGGAACTAGTTCGCGTAGTTCGTCTGTGGGAGCGCTCTTCCGAACTAGTTCGTTCGCGAACTACACAAGACTAGTTCTCAACAGTAAGACACTTTCGACATTCGCGACACGCGTTCCCGCCGAAAACTATACCTCTGCCATCTTGCTCTTACTGTCCAAAGATAATCTCTCGCAGACACTATTCTCGAATCGCGTCGGTTCGATTGCATCGTTACACCCCCCTCGTTGGCTTTAAGGCGTACGGTTGACAAACGCGTATCCTTTCGCCGGACCCAACCTTACTGACATTTGAGAATTTTCCAAACCCTAAACAAATCTGGTGGTACTCGGCTAATTCATTTTCAAAATGGATACATCATTAGAACAAAACATCAGACCAACTACAACATCGAAGAAAACAGCAAATACAAAAGTTAAACCTCCCCAAAACACATCAGTCTCCTTGAGTATACACAATATGAATATATGACAATAAACACAAATGAAAACAAACTTGAAAATTATCCAAAATCATTCAGTTTCCTCAGGAAACACCGTGCAGTCACTTTCCTTCTCACAAACCACAAGATACATTGATTACAATTCCCTGCCTCGGGGCCACACTCCTATGATTCACAAACTAACAGTACTGAAATCATTCTTCCACTCGAAGCTAGTTAAATCAGTAGGAAAATCCTCCCCATGCTTACATTCCCCTTTTGTGAACCCTCTTCATTTTGAGAAAGAAGTAAGTTAAATGAAACAAATAAGTCATGCCACATAGACAACACTAATCCGAAAATGTGCAAATGCAGGAAGCCTGGTGGTACCAAGAGGCGAGCCCTTTTACTCTACTGGTTGACTCCCCCCACCACCTTGTGTCTCCGCACACCGATAGGGTTTGAGTGACACGACATTGAAAGTGCCCCTCAATCTCCCATCACTAGGGTATTCCAAAACAAACGCATTTTCTCGGGGACTACCCGCAATCCGGTACGGTCCCTCATACAAGAACTGAAATTTCTTGATTTCGCTCCTCTCGCTCGATGACTTGAAGTGCGTCTGCAGAAGCACTAGATCTCCCTCTGCATACGACATTCGCCCACCCTTCTTATCATGTCTCTCCTTTCTCTTCTCTGCCTTACGACGGAGGTTTTCCTTCGCCAGTTTAAGTCGTTCCCTGTAATCCACCCCATTGCTAGGCGGAAATTCTATCACTTGGTTAATAAGCCGGGGCGGAGGTTTCTGGAACATCAACTCATAGGGCACTAAACCCGTGGAATCGAGCGGCAAACAATTCAAAACTTCTTCCGCTCTCTCCACCTGTGTAGCCCAACTCTTGTGTTTATTATGACAGTATTTGCGGAACCAACAGCCAATCTCCCGCATAGCTCGTTCCACTAGATTTCCCTGTGGGTGGTAGCATGACGTCTTGAGTACTATGATCCCCTCTCGTTCCAGTCGTTTCGTCCATTTCGCACTACTAAACTGCGGTGCATTGTCCGACAGTATTTTCTTCGGCTTACCAATTTGCGGGATAAACTCTCCCACTATCTTATCCGCTAGTACTTTGGCAGACGCTTTCTTAATTGGGTAAAGCTTTAGGTATTTGGAAAACGCGTCCATAACCACAAAGATCTGAGTGACACCTCCCCTGGACATGGGCAGTGGCCCGAACACGTCCACGGCCACCAATTCCCCTACATCATCTGGCAGGATGCTCTTCATCTCCCCCGCTCTAGCAACGTTGTCTATCTTAACTCGCTGACAAAGATCGCAAGACGACAGTAAACGCGTGATTCTCCTAGGCATATTGCTGAAGTAGTAGTGTTCTTTCATGACCCTCCAACATTTGTTAGGACCATAGTGACCATAACTATGGTGGTGATGAGTGATAAATAGTTCGACACAGACCTCAGGCAACCACAGCTTCCACTCGTTATCCTCCCCCGAATTGCGCCTAAAGACTATATCCCTATGAACAAGGTAAAACTTCTCAAGTCTAGTCTTATGTTCGGGATGCGTTAAGTTGTCTTTTACCAGCTTAATGGTCTCGTCACCCTCCTGCAACTTAACCATATTTTTTAAACATCCTCTTACTTCCTCTTCTTGTGGGACACCCCTGATAAAGTTAAGGGACGCCTTGTCTTCCGAATCAATCGATTCCGTCTCTTAGTCCAACCCTATGGGCAACCTCGAGAGACAATCGGCTACTTCATTACTGCTCCCCGGCCGGTATCGAATTTCAAAATCGAACTCCTGCATCAGTAAGGCCCACCTCATTAATCTACCATGTACCAGCCTGCAAGACATCAGGAAGGATAGTGCCTTATGATCGGAATACACCGTGGTCTTCCTACCTAGGAAAATATGGCGGAACTTCTGAAAACGCCCACACAATGGCTAGACACTCCTTTTCGCTAACTGAATACCCCCGCTCGTGTCGCCCCAACATTCTACTCGCGAAGGCAATAGTTCGGTGCTCCAATTCCCCTTCTACTTCTACCTCCTGGAAAACCTCGGCCCCCAGACCATACTGAGAACTATCCGTGGCCAGACATACATCTAAATCCCAATCCGGGTGTGATAGTACGACATGCTTGGCGAGTTCAGACTTAATTCTCTCAAAGTCTCTCTCGCATCCCTTCGTCCACTCCCATGACTTCTTTTTCATCAGGTTACTGAGGTGTTCACTATTAAGCGTTTGACCCTCTACAAATTTTCGGTAATACCCGCACAAACCGAGGAAGCTCTTCAATTGGGTTTTGTCGCGGGGTATTGGAAATTTCTCAATAGCTTCTAACTTGGACTGCTCCACCTGGATACCCTCGGGCGTAATGACGTGCCCCAGAAAGGTTAGCTGTTTCCTTAGGAAAGCACACTTTTTCCTTCGCAAAGTCATTCCCCCTCTCCTTAAAGCCAAAAACACCTCCCTCAAAGTTTGCCTATGTTCTTCCAAAGTCTTCGATGCAATCACCACGTCGTCTACATACAACTGGACTTTATCTCGTAATTGTCCTGCCCAAAACCTGGTCCAAAGCCCGAATGAATGTGGCTACTGCATTGTTGAGCCCGAAAGGCAGTACACAAAATTGGTAGCACTTGCCCTCGAACCTAAACGCGGTGTACTTCCGAGACCGCCTGGCCAGGCTCACCTGCCAGTATGAACTAGTCAGGTCCAATGACGAAAGGTACTTAGCCCCGTGAAACCTTCTAAGAACCTCGTCCACCGGTAGCGGGTGATCCCTTTCCGTGATCAACACCTTATTGAGGGCCCTTGCATCCAGTACCAACCTCACCGACTGGTCAGACTTCCTGACTACCAACAGTGGGTTCACATATTCGCTATTTGACCTCTCGATTATTCCATGTGACTCCATTTTGTCTAACTCTTCCTGTACCTTAGCCCTTAATGCTACAGGAATATTGTAGGATTTAGCCGCGAAGGGCTCCCCCTCTTTAACTTTCAGCTCGCATTCGTAACCAACTATTCGTCCAGGAATTTCTGAGAACACATCCGAGAACTCTTCCAAAATATCATCAACTCCAGTTTCTGACTCCCGTTCCGTCCCCACTCCACATTCACTTCTCCTACTCATACCCACCAGGCACTCCTTCCGATGGCGGACGGTCCTAGCATCCCCCCAAGTAATTACCCTAATCTCCCCATGCTCACCTAGCGCATTACCTTTTGTTTTCCTTAAGTCAACCTTGACCCTTCCCTCATCGCTCGTGAATTCCAACGTATCTTCTACCCAATTTATTACTGCACCCACAAGTTTCAACCAATCTGCCCCTAGGATGAGTTCCACGTTAAGGTTAGGTACCACATATGGTGTGAACTCCACGACCTTCCCCCCAATCTTACCGTCGATTTGAAGAACACTCTTCACCCGGGTGACTTTATACCCCGTAGCAGCCGTAATTGTCATTCCACTTACAGACCAGACCCCGACCTTCGGTTCAGTCACCAAAGTACGGTACAGTGCCTCCGAGATGCAACTTATCTCTGCTCCCGAGTCCAACAAGGCCTCTACTTGGTGCTCTCCAAACCCAACTACCACCTAGGTGAGTGAAACTCCCTCTTCTTTAACTCTATCCCTTCTTCCAGCAAAACCTCCCTAGTATCATCATGGAAAATAGCATTAAGGCTAGCCTCAGAATTCGAATCTATCCCCCCACGATCCTCTACTGCCATTTGACTCCCAAAACTGACCATCTCTACTTCCATTGGCTCTCCCTCTCCAACATCGTCTCCTCCCCCCACAAACATCGAAACTTCTCCAACAGCTACCTCCCCACTACTCCCTTGGGTACACTCCACCTCGAATGTCATGATGATATCGTCTGGCAATACCGAACCTCCCTCCTTTAAATAACTATCTACTTTCCTGTAGGTCGCGTCTTCAAGCTTCTTCCAATCAACCCCCTTCCCATCATCATCATCAGTTATCTCGGAAATTGGCCTCTGCAAGCCCTCTGCCCCTGCTGAGACCGAAACAGTGGCAGACATTAGTTTAACGACCTTTCCTCCCCAGGAGTTTGGGAAGGTGTTACCTGCTAGGCTAGCCTGATTGTTCGACTGTTGTCTACCATTGAAATTTCCCCCAAACCTAGGTCTCTGGCCCCAATTTTCCCTCCAATTTTCATTCTGACGACCCGTTCCCCCGTGAAACTGTGATTGTCCCCGATTGGTCCCGATTATGACTCCCCTCGGGTACCCTTCTCATGAATATCGATTCTCGTCAACATATCGATTGCCTCGGCAACTGAGCAAATCTTGTGACTAGCGAAAATTAGCTGTGTCTGTTGTGGCAGTCGAGAAGCAACTGTATGTACCAACTCCCCCTCGCTATAAGCCCCCTCCAGATATTTGCAAGAATCCACACATTGCATGAAAAAATCCTTTTGTGTCCCCCTATCAGCCCTATAAGGCTCCCCCGACATCAATTCGCGGCGTACTGCCACCTGTCTATCCACCGACCAATAATTCTGAAGAAATGACTTTTTGAACTGTTCAAACGTACTGCAATTTTCTGCAAACCAATTAGCCCATAGTCTAGCTCCCCCAGTCAAATGTTTACGGACCATTTCTATTTTCTGCCTCTCACTCGCCAAGCAAAACGGACCAAAAGTCTCAAAATTTGATATGAATTCCACTGGGTGAATGCTACCATAGTCATCAAACTTCCCCCAGTCGACTTTCTCTTCACCCCCAACCATGGGCGATGCTGAACTAAGCCAGCTTCTCACTTTAGTCATCTCCCCCCTTACCACTTCGGGAACCTTCACCTTCGTTACCTCCTCTATCAACGCAGAACATTTCTCGACATCTTGGGAAACCAACTTGACATCAGAAGCCAATTCACTTACCTTCTTCTCTACCTGCATCTTCTTATTCAGTAGGACAAAGTGAGTTTCCACCTCATCCAGCCTCTGCGCGTTGCCCGTCCCAATCTGCTCGACCATATCCACCCTTTTGTCGAGCACCCCAACATCACGACGCAGACACACCGTCTCCTTCCCTAGACCCTGTTCGAGCTTTTCCAACCCATCAGTTAGAATCGAAGCCCGTCTCTCACATTCCGACTTGTTCTCCTCCAACCCAACCTTAAGCTCTTCAAACTTTAGCTGCAATTGGTTATGAAAATCAGACCGCAGGTCATGAATATTTGATTGCAAAGAATTAATATTTGAATCCATCTTGGCTCCCAAATCAGATCGCAAATTATGCAGCTCCCCTTGAAAATCAGACCGCAGGTCATTAGTATTTGAATCCATCTTTGAATGCAAAGACTTACTGTCTGACTTCAAAGAATTAATATTTGCACGCAACTCCCCTTGAAAATCAGACCGCAGGTCATTAATATTCGAATCCATATTTGATTTCAAAGAATTAATACTTGAATCTATATTTGATTTCACAGAATTAATATCTGATTTCAAAGAATTAATATTTGATCCCATGGACTTTAAGTATTCAAACATAGTAGCTAGTGACAGCTCTGGTGCCACAGACGCGGATGTCAACTGATTGGTTCGCCCATCACAAGTATCATTCAAAGGCTCGCAGTCTGGCATCACCAGCCCCCCATCACCCGCATCACTCTCAGACGCCATGGCACAACTCAACATTAACTACAATTTACTAAGTTATTCTTGAAAGAAACGATGACCACAAAATACTTTAGTCACTAATACTCCCCTCTTAGCTTTAGCATCAAAGTTCCAGAAATTACTTTGCTCAAAAAAAAAAAAAAAAAAATTAAAACACTCGGAACTAGTTGACACTTTATAACCAAAGCATTACTAAAATAATTAGTTGACTCCAGTCTCATTAAAATTAAATTTTCCACTCATGCGGTTACTTGAAATTTAAGAGAAGTCGAAAGAAACAAAAAAATTACTCCAGTGAGTCCACAGGAAAATTATAAAAAATTTCCGTTAACACGAAAACTAACTACTGGCTCAAACTGACAAGTTGATATTTTAAACAAATTGCTTAGGGATTTTCCCACTAATTTGGCTATTTAAAAATTAAATAAAGGTCGAAAGAAATTTATTCGACCGGTTCACATGAAATTAACAAATTCTGTTTGAAAACTAAAACTACTCCTGTCAGTTTGTGAACCTTACATAACAAACTGAAATTTGCACTTCCCTTTCGTCGACTTTCACAGCTGCCGTCTGCTATTCTGCCGACCGTTGCGTGCCTCCGCGCCGTACCGCGCTGCTATGTTGTCCACGACGTTCTGCTACCGCCGTGCTAAGACCGCGCCGCCGTGTTGTCGAGTTGTAGTTGCTCGTTCAGCGTCTGTCGAAGTACTGCGCCGTTCGGCTATCGTCGTGTACGCTCGGGTTCTGTCGTTACTACAATGTTGTACTTGCGCCTCGTTGAAATAAGTCCATTATCGCCGATTGTTGTTATCCAAACTACTCACATTTTCCTACTCGGTTTTTACAGCATAAAATCCACTTCGGTGTTGACTAATGTCATTTACTACCTCCGTTTTCACTTATGCTGTCCTGTCACGGGAAAGCCATGTAAGGATGTTCGTTGATTTGTGATAAATTTAATGTACGGGTGGTACTACTCAACACGACGTGTATTTCAGTCTTAATTAAATGTTCGTAAGATTACAGGTTTGATACCGTCAGGTCGCCAGTGGGGATTCCACAACTAATACTAATAATTCATAGTCACTCACAAATTCAGTCACGTAAACAGTTAGCAGTAGCAGTTAGCGGGAATTGCCAACGCATAAATCACACAAAAGTTTACATTCAGAACACACATTTATTGTCTGAATAAGCAAAAGAAATACGTCGCCGAAGTAACCACCAGTTACAAAGACTCGTGCTATCGAAACTTCTTCACCAAAGCGTGCAAGATTCGAACCGAGTAGGTACAAGTAGCATGTGGTGCCACTATCACAATAGTTTATCCGGAACACTGTTCTTGTCCTCATACACCGACACTCCAAATGCTTCTTCAAATCACCATACAAGTTAATGGAATAGTTATGAGCACTTTCCAAATATTCGTCCTCACGGCATCGTTCTCAACAGTAAGACACTTTCGACATTCGCGACACGCGTTCCCGCCGCAAAACTATACCTCTGCCATCTTGCTCTTACTGTCCAAAGATAATCTCTCGCAGACACTATTCTCGAATCGCGTCGGTTCGATTGCATCGTTACAACATGCTTCAAAATTATAATAGAACCTATATATAAATAAAAGATAAATTAATTTAATTGCATTATATCAAAATAATTTTAATCAAATAACAAAATCAATTATTATCTTCTGAACTCTCGCGAATCTTGTTATGACTTCCTCCACTTGAACGAGTATGGTTTTGTGAACGTGCAGAAGTACCGGTCCAGTTAGGTGGTCTTCTGCCAGTGATGCTCGAAGTCAAGTTTTGAGCCTTGTGAGAGCAGAAAAAGATCTCTCTTCCAATGGGACACTATCTGGTAGTGTGGCAAGATTACATAAATATGTTTTTACGATGGGATATATTTTAGTATGACATTTTTATATTAGATTTGATATCGACTTGCGGAATGTTCTGTTTCCGTTGCCATTTTACTATCAGCCAATATTCGCTTATAATGACTGATAATGCAGTGTCGTCTATTACCTGCTTATAAACGAATGCGAGTTGCTTAATTGTTTCAACATCTTCATTAGTGTAGGTATAATTGAATTTCGGAACAAAAACGACTAGTTGAAATAAAGTATTTCAGGAGACAAATGGTCTTGTGAATCTATAGAATCTAAAAGTGATGTATACAGCCCTACCGAAATACTCTTCAACTGATTGAACAGGTAGGTTATTGGCTCTATGCATTTAAATCGGCACTGTTTTGGGGCATTAAATTCCCATCGCAAATTTCTCGGCAAATTCTTTTGACTCTTCAAAACATTTGTTCCATTTTTTATCTCAGAACACTCATTGTATCATTTATTGCGTCAGAAGAACTTTTTTTTTAAGATACCGGTAACTGAGTTCGTCTACAATACTCTTCTTAAGGATATAGTTGTACAAGTACCTGAAAAATAAAATAAGGTATATTTCTAACTGAGTAATTAATAAAATCTATGTATACTATTATAAATCTGTGAGAAACCTGCGTGTGCCTGATGTTTTGAAAGGGCATCACGCAAAAAATTCTTCAGCAATTAAGATGGTACTTTCAAATATTAAGAGCTTATGTTCCACATTAAAATTTGCGAATACAGTATGCGACTTGTATGTACTGAGGAACGGAGAATGAAATTATAACTATTTCTAGAAGGAGAAATAAGCGCGCAGATCACTCTTTATTCGATATGAGCATTCAATAAACACTGACAAAAGATCACACTACGATCATGCTTAGATTCTGTTTTATTTTTTCACGTCGATTATTTAGTTCTCAGTTTTGTACACTAAAATAAACATAATACGTGAATCAAACGGGGTAAAAATCTTAAACGTAATAAGAAATTAATAGTTTGGGAAAAGTCATTATTAATTCGCATTTTACCAGTACTAAAAACCTTCAACTTCCTAGCCAGTACTGTCACATTTATTCATTGCTTTTCAGAGATCAGAGCAAGAACATTATTACATACTAGCTGTTACCCGCGACTTCGTACGCGTGGACTTGGAGTTTCAATTCCAGAATTGGATATAGAAAACTGTTAGTAACGTAAGATTTGTCCCAAACAACACCGAGTCGACATAATATGATGGAAAGCCATCATTATATCATCCTATCGTCTAATCTGTCTGATGAAGAAAATCAATTTACAACATATTTAAAATCAAAAAAGTAAGCGAAGGTGCGGGGATGTGTGTGTGTGTGTGGAGGGGGGGGGGGGTTAACTGATGGCAGCTTTATTTCAGCTTGGTTTTTTTCTTCTTTATTCAACATGAGCATCTGAATCATATAATCTAATAGCAGCACATTGTCTTCTAGACCTGCACCTTAGGCCAGGTTTACGTCCGTAAGGCATGTCAAAAAGGAAGACAAATTGGTGCCAGAAACTTTTATACAGACACAAATGAATAGTACAGTGCAGAGCAAATTGACTTCTATACTAAATAATAAGTTTTGTTTCTTATCGAAATTTATTAATAAATCAAACACTAACAGATTGCGTGACTGAGCAACCAACGTAACATTACAGACTAACACACGAATCTGTCTGTCTTTCATCATTCGATAAGTTCTTAAAATTTCGTGACTAAAACTGTTATTCATGCCGAAAAAAATGTCCTGTGTCCTTCCTACACTATTTCATTGTTAAATTCCATCAATATTGATATAGCCATTTAGTCGTCAAAACGTAACAAAAAGACAGAAACTTACTTCCAACATTTATAACATAATAGCTGGTACCCACAACTTCGTTCGTGATTGTAAAGTATTCATATTGACAGCTGTAGACATCTAACCACCATAGTGCACGATGGGAGACTCGATACTATTACCACACACAAATACCAGTCTTCTGCGCTATGTAGTTCCGGCAGCAAAGTAAAATTTACGGATACACACAAGTCTTTGGATGAAATACGAAAATATTCATGATCGACCAATTTCGAACACCATATCTCACACACTCCCACAGTTACCGAATTTCGGCCAACGTTGTGATCGATGGGTGACTCTGTGTTACTACCACACAAAAACGCCGGTAATTTGCGATTGATAGTTTTCACTTAAAAGTGATACAACGTGACACATGCGTCTTTGGCAGAAATATGAAATTGCCGCAGGTCGACCATTTTATCCCCCATTTCTCCCACACCCCCATAACTACCGACGTCTAACAAACCATAGTGCACTACATGAGATACAATTCTACTACCATACACAAACACCAATGTTCTATGCTTTGTAGTTGTGGCAGAAAAGTGACATATGCGGAGGACAGTCGAAATTCGAAAATATCCTTGGTCGGCCACTTACAACCACCATATCTACCACAGTAACACAGTTTCTGAAATTCGGCCGCTGTTGTGATCGAAAGGTGACGCTGTGCTACTACTACACACAAACGCCAGTTATCTGTGATCTATAGTTTTCGCTGAAAAGTGATACACCATGACACTTTTGTCTTTGTCAGAAGTTTGAAATTGCCACAGGTCGATCACTTTCAACCCCCATATCTCCCACACCCCCATAGCTACCGACATCTAACAACCATAGTGCACTACATGAGATACGATTCTACTACCAAACACAAACACCAATGCTCTATGCTATGTAGTTGTGGCAGAAAAGAGACATATGCGGAGAAAGTCGAAATACGAAAATATCCTTGGTCGGCCACTTACAACCACCATATCTACCACAGTAACACAGTTTCTGAAATTCGGCCGCTGTTGTGATCGAAAGGTGACTGTGTGCTACTACTACACACAAACACCAGTTATCTGTGATCTATAGTTTTCGCTGAAAAGTGATACACCATGACACTTTTGTCTTTGGCAGAAGTATGAAATTGCCACAGGTCGATCACTTTCAACCCCCATATCTCCCACACCCCCATAGCTACCGACATCTAACAACCATAGTGCACTACATGAGATACAATTCTACTTCCATACACAAACACCAATGTTCTATGCTATGTAGTTGTGGCAGAAAAGTGACATATGCGGAGACAGTCGAAATTCGAAAATATCCTTGGTCGGCCACTTACAACCACCATATCTACCACAGTAACACAGTTTCTGAAATTCGGCCGCTGTTGTGATCGAAAGGTGACTCTGTGCTACTACTACACACAAACGCCAGTTATCTGTGATCTATAGTTTTCGCTGAAAAGTGATACACCATGACACTTTTGTCTTTGGCAGAAGTATGAAATTGCCACAGGTCGATCACTTTCAACCCCCATATCTCCCACACCCCCATAGCTACCGACATCTAACAACCATAGTGCACTACATGAGATACGATTCTACTACCAAACACAAACACCAATGCTCTATGCTATGTAGTTGTGGCAGAAAAGTGACATATGCGGAGACAGTCGAAATACGAAAATATCCTTGGTCGGCCACTTACAACCACCATATTTACCACAGTAACACAGTTTCTGAAATTCGGACGCTGTTGTGATCGAAAGGTGACTCTGTGCTACTACTACACACAAACGCCAGTTATCTGTGATCTATAGTTTTCGCTTAAAAGTGATACACCATGACACTTTTGTCTTTGGCAGAAGTATGAAATTGCCACAGGTCGATCACTTTCAACCCCCATATCTCCCACACCCCCATAGCTACCGACATCTAACAACCATAGTGCACTACATGAGATACGATTCTACTACCAAACACAAACACCAATGCTCTATGCTATGTAGTTGTGGCAGAAAAGAGACATATGCGGAGAAAGTCGAAATACGAAAATATCCTTGGTCGGCCACTTACAACCACCATATCTACCACAGTACCACAGTTTCTGAAAATCGGCCGCTGTTGTGATCGAAAGGTGACTCTGTGCTACTACTACACACAAACACCAGTTATCTGTGATCTATAGTTTTCGCTGAAAAGTGATACACCATGACACTTTTGTCTTTGGCAGAAGTATGAAATTGCCACAGGTCGACCACTTTCAACCCCCATATCTCCCACACCCCCATAGCTACCGACATCTAACAACCATAGTGCACGACAGGAAAGACGATTCTACTACCACACACAAATACCAAAGGTCTATGTTATGTAGTTGTGGCAGGAAAGAGAAGTATACGGAGATACGAATTTTTGGTCGAAATATGAAAACGCCCTGCACTGACCAACTTTAATCATTATATCTCCCACATCCCCACAGCTATCGGCATTCGGCGAACGTTGTGCATGACAGGAAACTCCATGCTACTTCCACCAACAAACATCAGTGATCTGTGCAAGGTAGTGGTGGCTGAAAAGTGAAAAATAGGAAAAAACACGTCTATTTTTATATATATATAAGATTGAATGATGCTATTCGTTTAAAAGCGTGAAAATTAATGCAACTGATAAGCTAATAGCTCCGGAGTAGGAAATTTTGCTCTTACGGCAAAAAGTAAAACGGTGATTACATGTCAGCTAGATACGAAGCCCGACTGAAAGGAAGGTTTGAATACAGTGACCAGGGAATTTATTTTTCGCAGTTGCAGTCCCAGTTGTTATTAAGTACCGTTCATAAACTTGATTTTGTAATGTACATTTTAGATTGTAGTTTAAATAGTCATAAAGTTCGAATTACTTACGTACTATTTGACGAAAGCAATAAGGAACCACTGAAATTTTAAAAAATCAACTAGGAATCCTAAAATCTTATGCTCCATCGCGCGAATTACAGAATTAAATCCATCGTGCCTTATACATTAACAAAACATGGCAGCAGTCATTCTGTCCAAGCTACATTTCAAAGTAACCACAACCACCACTAATACTGCCGTTCGAAAATCAAAGGTGCTTAATTTGATTACAATGGAGTGCACGCTCTGGTAGCAATTTCCCTACGCACCCTTCTTAGTCTTTTCATGCACCCACCTACATTTGCCCTCTACAAATTTCAACTTTAAATTCTTTCAACTTTTTTGGTAAATTATTCATCATTTCTCTTGGTAACTTATTCCAATCCCTGACACCCTTACCTAAAAACAAAATCTTCCTACACCTTTGTGTCAGCTTGTAGTCACGGTTATCTTTTCCCATACATGCATTACTTATAATTCTAATGCCAATATCTTTCAATGCCTCATCACCAGTATACGTCTTGTAGACTCCCATGACCCTCTTTACCCTCCTCCTGTCTTGCAATGAATCCCATTCCAGCTCTTTTATCATATCTGTTACTGATTGCATTCTGCAATAATTTCCAGAAACAAATCAAGCAGCCCTTTTTTGCACCCTCTCCAACTCCTGTATTTGATACCCAAAATGTGGGTCCCTTACTATACTACCATATTCAAGCAATGGTCTGACCAAAGTTTTGTAACCCAATTCCTTTACTTCTCTCGTACATCCCATCACTCTTACCGACAAGTGCAGAATTTTGAAACCTTTTCCTACCACCTGTCCAATGTGTCCTGCCCAGTTAAGCTTGTTGTCAAATGTAATGCCAAGATATTTACATTTCAAGTCTGTGTGCCAACTCAAGGGCGTTACTGTAAATAAAACATAATATTTTCTGTAAAGGTCTTGGTCTTTATGCGATAAAACAAGCCAGTGAAAGTTGTCAATGTGTGACTTCTAATATATATATATATACAGTGTGGGAAAATATAAATTTGAGAAGGCAGCTAATGTTTGTCGATCAATATACCTCTTGTTGAAACGTCTAGGTATTTTCTTACAAACCATCCAATATCTGAGGAAAATTTTGATTGAGAAAGCAAACTTTTTATCTGATTAGAACTGGAAGTCGACGTACACGAAATCGGAAAGCATAGAACAGCTTCAGCAGGAGTAATATTTTCTTCTTCATCTAAGGTTAAGGTAGTTGCTGAAGCGTCGGCAGCACACATATTATGATATGCATTAGTGCACAGTATAGCTAAATGTTTTGGGTGTTTATCAGTCTCAAACCTAGGTTTCTTCATAAAATAAACCACTACATGCATTACGTTTCGACACACCAGCACAATCACATTTTTCGCTGCATCCTGTAGTAAAAAAACACCCGTGCATAACTAAGGAAAAATGACAATATTTATGTAAATACATCAAACGGTTTAGCGGCGAGAAGCGGTCGGAGCTACGCGGCTGTGACGTCACCGAACATTGGACGCGCAGCCGCGAACGAGTAGTACGACGCGCTGCGCGACGCGGCAAAATCAAAAGTTGCAATTACGCGCTCAATATTCAGTTCGCAATCACTGATCGGATACAACATAATATTTTAAACAGCATACAGTCGCATTGTGACTGTCGTGTATGTTTTTGTGAGATTGGCCATCCATTATTCAAAGTAATCTTATTTAATTAAAATCAGTGAGATTAAAAATATTATCAGAGGCCGAGCCCAGGGGGGGGTAATGACCCCCATGACCCCCCCCCCCCCTTGGATCCGCCACTGCGAGCTACGGACTAGTGTAAACGCGAGGGAGGCGAACCGACACTCGGCCGAGACAACGGTGACGGCTCGTTGCGGTCTAATTTGACCCGACCTTAGCATTGACAAATTTCTCCCACCGTGGTCAATGAAGTTTCACTTAAACTATTGGCGTCTCGGAGGCAGTGCCGGATGTAGAGCGGAGGGAGGCAAACCGTGACGCTCTCCCCTGGCGATAACTTGAGGAGGGCGTCAAAATCGTGTTTGATAAGCCGGGACCACACGCTTACCAAACCTCGTCAAACTGTCACAAATTGAAACGTGTGGATAGGGCGCTTGGCTTGGATTGCGGCTGATCCGACCGAGTGTCCGTTTATTGGCACAAATCAAAGGAGTTTGCGGCAAGTGCTAGCGAAGCGGCTACATGTTTGTGCGGACTTGATATTGTTTGTGCCCTGACGGCGCACAAAACGTGCGTTTCTTTTTGTTGCATAAAAGTGATGCAAGAGAAATGAATAACTGGTCCAACTAGGATATTTTAAAATTCCCCGAATGCTGCCAATTAGAACTCAGCAAAGACCATAAAAAAGTAGCTCATGTTTGGAGTCGTCTTAGTGAAGTTTTAAATAAAATTGTCATGCAGATTAAAAAAAAAAAGATAGAATTTCTTACTGCCACATTTCGTAAACATTTAAAGAAAGAACAAGATTCTATTCTGGCACAGGTATAAATTTATTAATTTAGCTGGTATAGTACAGCTTCTCTTAAGTTGAATTTTCTTTAGAAGTCATAAGTGATATTTCATTCAGCGAATATTCAGAATCAGAATAGCTCATCTGGAAGAAGTTATCAAACTGCCCAGATGGCTCAAACAGGAGCTCATTAAATGTTTCTTCCACAAACTCTCAGCAGTCAAAAATTAATCGATAAAGACATTATAATGCCGTTAAAACAATTTTTATAGAATTGTAATTATAAAACAATATACTTATATTAAATGAAATACATACATGAAGCTACCTAGTAATCGTAGTTGCGTGAATGAAATTACAATAATTAAATGGTACGGTTTCTATAGATTTTTAACATCCACGATCTTCTTTGCCGTCTTACTCGTTTTTTAATTTTTTAAAAATAAAAATAGGTTAGGCTAAAAGCTATGGCCGACACAACCAAGACGTTCGTCATGCTTGCTTCTCCAAAACATACAAGCGCACACGCAAGCGTGTGGATGACGATGTTTGGCTTCCCAAAATTAACCAATCGTTTGTAGAGGCTTGGAGTTTGTGACAAGTGCCAAGCGTGTGGTCCCGGGCTTAGAACTGCCGGGAGCGGCGACAATAATGCGGTTGGTCGACAATCTGGACAGCGACACTAGGGGGCTGGGTGGCAACATTGGGGGAGCCAGCTAATAATGTTCAAAGAGACGGCAATCTCAATTCTTCCCCAGTTTGGAAATTTCCTAGATCCGCCACTGCACCACGGAGGTAATCTTATATATAAAAATCAATGTTTGTTTGTTCGTCTTCTATGCATTCCTATACCATTTATCAGATTGCAATGAAACTATGGAGAGTTTTCGAGTGTGCGTCTGCGAAGGTTCCTGTGAAAAAAAATTTCAAAAAAGTCACCCCCTATTCCCCATAACACCCCATAATTTAGGCAAAACCACATTTTTTATCCGATGTAGATAGGAATTTGTACACTTATACTTTAAAACAAACATAAAAATACTGCCTACATACGGTTTCCGAATATTAATCCCCTTGCCCCCTATCCACCCCCATAATTTAGGCAATACCACATTTTTTATCGCATTTAGATAGGAATTTGTACACTTATAATTTAAAACAAACAGAAAAATACTGCCAACATATGGTTCCCGAATATTCATCCCCTCTCCCCCTTTCCAACCCCATTACGTTTTCACCCATAATTTAGGCAAACCACATTTTTTATCCGATTTAGATAAGAATTTGTAAACTTATACTTTAAAACAAACAGAAAAATACTGCCTACGTATGGTTTCCGAATATTCATCCCCTCTCCCCATTTCCAACCCCATTACGTTTTTACCCCATAATTTAGGCAGACCACATTTTTTATCCTATTTAGATAAGAATTTGTAGCACTTATACTTTAAAACAAACAGAAAAATACTGCCTACGTATGGTTTCCGAATATTCATCCCCTCTCTTCCTTTCCAGCCCCATTACGTTTTTACCCTATAATTTAGGCAAAACACATTTTTTATCCGATTTAGATAAGAATTTGTACACTTATACTTCAAAACAAACAGAAAAATACTGCCTACGTATGGTTTCCGAATATTCATCCCCTCTCCCCCTTTCCAACACCATTACGTTTTTACCCCATAATTTAGGCAAATCGCATTTTTTATCCGATTTAGATAAGAATTTGTACACTTATACTTTAAAACAAACAGAAAAAACTGCTTACGTATGGTTTCCGAATATTCATCCCCTCTCCCCCTTCCAACCCCATTACGTTTTCACCCCATGAATTAGGCAAACCACATTTTTTATCCGATTTAGATAAGAATTTGTACACTTATAGTTTAAAAAAGAGAGAGAAATACTGTACACATTAATTTCACAAAAACCCAATCCCTCTCATCTCTTTCCACCACCTTAATTACCCCCTCTTCCCCATAACACCCCATAATTTAAACAAACCCGCAAACCGTTCGTCCGATTACGGCGAAGCTATGGTGAATTGTCAAGGGGATGTCGAATATGGTTCCTGTCAAAAAAAATTAAAAAAACCCACCCCTCCTCCCCATAATTTAGACAAAACCACATATTTCATATGATTTCAATGGGAATTTGCACACTTATACTTTGAAACAAACAGAAAAATACTGCTTGCATATGTTTTCCAAAGCGCATCCCCTCTCATCCTTTCCAACTGAAAATGAATGAAACAGCAGTTTAAAATTTAATTGTAAATATTTTTTCATTTAATCTATGTGCCTACTCAAGTCTAGCAATAGTGAAGCATTGCCGGGTCAGCTAGTAATACTATATTTGTAGGAGTGGTCTTAATAATAAATAAGAAAATTTGATTAGGGAACAAAACAACAGTTTTCTTAATGTAGGTTAAATGTTTTGTGTCACATGAGTTTTAAATTTATCTAGGTTTTGAGTTTTACCGTATAAATAGTCATGAATCGGGTTTTAAATAATATTGACGAGCACCTTCAATTTATTTTCTATTAAATATTTGACATAAATCAGCGGCAATAAGAGACCTTGCGTGATGAGTGAGCGGTAACAATCTGGCAGGTTCGAATCCCCTTTCCGCCAAGCAGATTACAGTTTTTCTTTGTATCCCGAAATCACTCCAAGTGAATACCGAGATGTTTCCTTAAAAAGACTAGGATCAAATTTTCTACCATTCATTGCCTCCACTCCTTTTACATTCCCAGCCTCTAATGACCTCGACCTTGACAAAGTGTAAATTAACAACAAAGGTTATAAAAATGTAAATCGACTAACTTGAAATGTACTCATTGTATCTGATTCCATTCTTTAATAACTAAACGAATCTGTTAAATGATTAATACAAATTTACAAATCATAGAAAATAATTCAAAATACTCATGAATGGTAATGGCCAAGAGCATAACCAGGATTAGCTTAAGGGTGGGGCATAAACAAGGAAACGTAATAAAAATACCTGTTGAAAATGGCTTTACTTGAAAACATTAATCTCTAATTTAACTTATTTAAGCATTGTCTGCTAGGATTCTGACTAAATTTTGAGAGGATTTATTTTGCAATATTAAAATGGGAGACATTTTTATTTTCATATATTTTTTGCTCGACTGCTTGAAGTAGAGAGCCAGGATGGGGCAAGGGCGCCATACTGGCTTCGCCCATGCTAATGGCACTATGATAAGCAGAAAAATTTATTAAAAAAACTATAAAAATGAATTTCGTGCCATGCCTGAAACTTTGAATCTTAATTTATGACCCGAGTATGGAATTTGAAGTCTAGACTGCCTGGTTTCTTTATTCAGTTTCAGAAGAAAACACAATCTTTCTCTGTAGATAAATGCGAGGAAATCTACTGGTTTAAATGTAACAACTTAAATACCCATTTACATTGATTTTTTAGCAATTTTGATATCTTTCCTTTAATTTCAATACTTCCTCGCCTCACATACTGATGGTATACGAAATAATACAATGTAGCAACTGGCGCTTCTAACAAAGCAAAGCAAAAAATGATGATCAATGATTTCTGGTTATTCTTTGAGCCACGTCTGTGGAGTGTTGTCAGTAACAACATTCTTCTGTAACAAAAATTCAAAGTGCACTATCTTTCTTTTTTTAAAAAGTTCGAAATTAATATTTTTATGCTGCTCAATCAAAAATATCAAAGAAAACATTCTTTCTTATTATTTATTTATTTATCTATCAATCATGTTTCATGGATCCCTGCTGAGGAAGGACCTCTGGGATGTGAAACATGTCATCGTTAATACACAGACATACAATAAGAGTCATAATCATAATGAAAACAATCATATGTTACAAATACAATAAAAATAAACATTAATTTTTACAACTAAGTTTTGCAAAAATCCATATTGAATACAATTAATTATTTTGTTCAAATTCTTGAATAGAGTAGGAGCTGCCAATAAGATAATTTCTCAGTTTGTCTTTAAATATATCTTTATTATCGTCAACCAGTTTTATACTTTTGGAAAGTTTATTAAACAGATGTATCCCAGAATAATTAACTCCTCTTTGTACTAATGACAGAGATGTTTGTGTTTTGTGCAAGTTATTTCTGTTCGTTGTATTGAAATTGTGTACCTGAGAGTTAGATGTAAACAGGTTAAAATGTTCTGTGACAAAGCACATGAGAGAATGTATATACTAAGAACTCATTGTAAGAATATTGAGTTTTTTAAAAATTTGTCTGCAAGAAGTTCTTGGTTTTACCCTACACAGCATCCTAATAGCTATTATCTGTGCTATGCATTATGGATTCATTACAATTGTGGGCAAGTACATGATTGATACAATCTGAACATCTTTTCAGTACTTTACTTGAAATATTGTCATAGCTGGAAGAATTTTTAGGTTTTAATTGTTTCATGAGTTTATTTATTTCTGAGACTATTACTGGTGGCAGTTGCATCTCCACAAATCTATTTGGGAAACAGGGACGCATTTAAGCACAGGCTACATAGGCTGTAGCCTAGGGGCCCGCACCACAATCCCTGGGCCCAAGCCCGGGCCAGCAGTGGAGCTAAAAAAAAAAGGTTGCCCGTATAGCCTAGGGCCCCCCAAAGCCTAAATGCGGCCCCATTGGGAAAGCATAAAATAAATGTGAACTTAAGCTTATCAGTTTAAAAAAAAATGTGAGTGTGTGCTTGTTTATAGCATGCTTTTATAATATGAAGTTACATTATATAATATTAAAGCAAGATATTTATTTAAAACATGTAAGAATAGAATGACGCCAAATCAATGATACAGGAAATCAATTATATATATAATATATATATAATCATAAAGAAATGTAGGTGTCACCCCAAAATGGGTGACACCCAGTGTGAACTGCCCTTATCGCCCCACTGTATACTTGTAAGTATATACTAATTTTAGAACATGATTTTCGTCTCTGCTTGTGAATGTAACATAAAAATGAAACATACGTAATTTTACTCCTGGGACCACAGGCTGTGCATTTTTTGTGGAACTCCACAAAAATCCGACTAGCGCTTATTGTATGAATCATGTTCAATAAAATATTGATACTAATTTGTGGGCACTTTTGTGTTAAATTTCTCATTTTCCTAATGTCACCTCAATCTGAAACAAACCCTATTATACACTTGAGACCAAAGGCTGCACATTATTTGAAACCCCATCAAGTTCCAACCTGTAGTGTTTGTTTCAATCCCGTTTATGTGAACAGACACAAATTAAAAAAAAAGATAAAAAGGTGCTTTCCTTCTCTAGTGTAATAGCAATGCACAAAACTTTTTAAAAGATATCTTACATTTACAGACTTTTTTACCAGTTTTTTTTTTTTTTTGTCTGTGGATGGGTAAAGTAGAAAAATAAGTTAAAATTCAAGAAAAATGTGCACTATAACGTAAAAGGTAATTTAATGACTAAATTACATCCATTTACTGTTAATTTGAAGGCTTTACAGATTTTTCTTTGCCTCTTTCTATGCAGATGTCAAAGGGCTCTCTGGAATTTAGTTATATTTATTTGTAATTGTGTTTAATTTTAGAGCTACAACAAGGAACAAGATGTGGAAGTGAGGCCTGTGGATGGACGAGCCCTGCTGCATCACGTAGCCAACAACATCCGCAACATGACACAGGCCAAGATAAGTGCTATACGGGTATGTATACAGATTCACAGGTTGTGTTCTTGTTGCAGTTTATCTAAATACAGCAGTAAGGAGCTATTGCACTGATGCAAACTTGGATAGCTCAACATTCATCATCTGGCTGTTAGCTTTTGTGTGTTAAGATCCACCATCCAGAAAATGTGTAGATAAATTGAGCCTGGCTCAATTTGAGGTTCTGACATGCTACAAATCTGTTCTTACTCGATTATCCTTCCAACTTGTACTAATATAACTCATTATTATTAGCTTGGCAATCTTTCACATGGAGCTCTGCAGTTACTTTGTGCTCCCTGATTCCCTTAAAGTCAAGCCATGCTTGGTCCTACCAAGCCCACATCAGTTATTGGCATTCACTAGATTCGAGTTTCTTCGAACGACATTGGAGTGATCAGACACCGAGCCCAATTAGTTTAGTTTACTTTTGATGTGGTCTCTATCTGGAGGATGTTTAAAAGCAAAAAGTTCAGAAATTTCTGAAGCTTTGCAACTAAATATTGTTTTGGTGTTATTAACTGACTCACAGTGTCTTTCTTCCCCCTTCAACCTCAGTTCCAGGTTCATTATAAGATTGCAAAATGTAGATTGTGTCGTCATTCTAAAATATTTATAAAATTTCTACATTAAATTCTGTGACACTAAAATCACTGTTATAGAAACTTTTGAATATTGATTCTGTGAAACAACCACGTGAAAATGTTAAAGGGGACTGAAGACCAAGTAGAGAAATGTCCGTCATATGCACGTGCTATGGGCAAGTATCACTGTCTAATGGTTCTGGCATGATGTTGGCTAAGAATGGTCAAGTTTGGCTCATGCTATTCAACTACTTTTTCATTGGTCTCCATTTTATCCATTTATCTGTTGGTCTGAACCCAGCTTCCTCAAATGAAACCTCTGAAGCCATTTTTGGTGGAAAATACTTTTACAGATTACTTACCAGTGACCTGCTTGCTAGCATCTATGGTCATAATTGAATCCCCAGAATATAAAATAACCACAGTGTGCACATCACTTACCCTCATGACAAAAGTCTCCGTCACTGCTATCTCGAGTGTTATCATTTCGTTGTTTTCATGAGACCAAAACTCTGTTGGTCTTATTCCACCTTATGACCCTTGCACATCTGCAGCACACAATATTTAGTACCTTACAGTGCAGCAGACCCCAAAACATGTTTCACACAACACTCCATTCTCTGAACTACTACCTTCTGTACATTCAATACAGAAAAGTGCCAGAAGTTGTAACAGAAGAGCCGTCTGTTATCTTTCAGTGGAATATTTATTACTAAGCATTATACACATAAATTTTAAAAAGGCAACTTTGATAGCTTCATAAACCAAATTCCAATCAGCAAATTGCTAACTGAAAAGATGCCTGGTCTATGAGGTCCAGGAAGTATAAAATTTATCATTTTTCATTTAGAAATAATTCATGCATTAACATTCTCACAATTGTCACACAAGCAATTGGAATCCTTCACCAACCATTAAAAGTTATGGTACTTTCCAAAGGTGTGGTTCTATAATATACCACTAGAATAAGTTTTCCCTCAAAAATGCACTTATTTCAGGCAACCTTACCTGCAATGAAGTCTTCATGGGTGTACCACCAGATAGTATCTGACGGTACACTTGTGAAGACTTCATTTCAAGCATACGCCAGGAAAGTCTCCGTTCTTACAACCTTACCTGCAGTTTGTTTGCATCTCCCGCCTAACCCATCACTCTAAAATACTCTTACCTGTATTCATTACAAATAATCTTGCTGGTGTACTCATTTTTACAAAAATTAACTGAAAGGCCTGATACATAATGCTTATCTGCCTAAATATAAATTAAAGACTTCCTCCAAACAACCAGTACAAATAATTATTCTGTCACATTAAAAAGCTAACACTGCCCACAAACTTAAATCCACTACCAGTTAAATCAGTGTGGCATTTGTTGAAATTCCTGCAAAATTTGTCCTGGATAGATTTCTGTACCACATATGTCAACCCTATGATTGGCCACAGATGAACTCTGCTGTGAAGCGAGTGAATCAGGAACTGGAACAGCTTCTTATGTCCGACGTTGACTCTGGCATGGGCTTGGTACCCGTAGGTGCTATTGATAGATGGGGTTATACAGGGCATGGCCTACACCTCAATAGTAGAGGGAAGGGGGCTCTTTCAGATCTAATAGCAAGATGTTTAATTAGGGCCACCAATTCTCGTAAATGGTGTTAGGGCAGCTCCATTTTAGATTAGGGTCAAATATTAGGCAGAGAGTTTTAACAGAAATTACTGTAGTTTAAAAAATAGTGAGGTTTCTGACACCTAAATTAAAAATTGTGTAGGGATTAATTTATTATATCAGAATATCGGAGGGTTATGAAACAAAGTGGGTGAATTGCTAGTTCACATAAATTAATTAAATACTATCAATAGAATAGATGTTTTATGCTTGTCTGAACATCATATAACTACAGGAATAGGTATGTCAAATGCAATTGACTTTAATTTAGCTTCACATTACTCTAGAACAAACTTGGAGAAAGGAGGAGCTGTCACGTTATAAATGGTTATACACCAGAGTCCCACTAATCCGAACCCCAGTAATCCGAACGTTCGGTTAATCCGAACATGGTAAAAAATTAGTCTGAGTAAGAATAATGGTAAAACAATTAAAACACAGTTCATGAAAATAGTTCATACTGTATTTAATTGCACAGTTAACTGCTGCACAAACATACAATTTTAATTTACACAGTATAGTACACACGTATTAGAAAAAGAAAACATTAAGTTTAAATAGTAGATAACAGTGAAAGAAAAACTATCAAACATACATTATAGTTACAATGCTTACAAGCTCCCATTTCATTCCTACTTTTTAGAAGACAAAAACTTGGTCATTGTTTTTTGGCCTAATGAAGACAGTCTGTTATATGATGCAAAGTTGCGCCATCGTCTCATAAACATTAAATCAGCAGGTGTAGCAGTGTCCTGTTGCTCCAAATGGCGTAGCGCGAGATCAAGGGCTTCTACCATGTCACTGTGTGGCGCCAGCTCTCCTTTGTCACATTCTGCCTCATTGTCACTTCCGTCACAACAGTCCACTTCTACCTGGTCTTGAGTCACAGTAGCTACTAAAACAACAACAGTAAGGTTCTCCAATCTTGCATTATCCGCTGCCATCCATTCATCTACGTCTGCTTCACAGGCTTCTTCATATCCAGGGATTGTCTGTACCGTTTGTAGGAGATTCTCCTCTTTATTTTCAACTGGGGTGTCCTGAAATTCAATAGATGTCCACAGTTTTCTCCAAGAATTTCTCAGTGTGTTTTTCTGAAATATTCTGTCATGCCTCAGTGGCAGAATAAACATCCTTCATATTTTTTTTTTTTTGTCAACTAAATGTATGTTATCATCTTGTATCAGCATTCTTAAAAATCGTTTTATGTAAATCAGTTTTAATGTTTGCTATACGCCCTGGTCCATCGGCTGTAGAAGTGGTTTAACATTCGGCGGCAAAATCTTCGCCACAATTTCTTCATCACATAATTCCTCAGTGCTGAGGTGAGACAGTATGTTATCAATCGAAAAGATAGCATGGCGAGGCCAATGATTTACCTTAGAAAACTGTCGGAGAGAAGGAACAAACTGGTCGTGAAACCATTCTTTGAACAGCTTACAATCCATCCATGCTTTTTTCTGGTTGCGATAATATATGGGCAGGAACTTCATGTTGCAGTTTTTAAAAGCACTGGAGCTAACAGATTTGCTGATCATCATTAAAGGCGGCTTGTGATTACCAGCAGCATTCTGCACGCTAATAAAGTCTTTGCTCATTTTAAAGCCAGGAGCTTTGACTTCTGCTTTTGATGCCAGGCTTTTTGTTGGCAATTCCCCAAAATTAAGTCCTGTCTCGTCAGCATTATAAATTTGTTGGGGAGAATAATTTCCCTCTCTTATCAATTTATCAAACTCACCCAAGTATTCCTTCGCTGCATCATAGTCAGAAGAAAGCTCCTCTCCAGTAATTGTAAGCTGACGAATCCCATGACATTTAAATCTGTCCAACCAACCTGTACTCGCACTAAAAGACTTATTACCATTCATTAACTTGTTTAGGTTAACAGCCTTTTCCTGAACCACTGGTCCAATCAAAGGAGTTCCCCTTTCTCTTTCCTGTGTAAACCAAAAGAAGAGAGTTTCATCCACTTTATGATACTGGGACTGATTCAAAGTCTGCCGAATTTCAAGTGTTTTTCCCGAAGACATTGCACAGGACTGTTCAAGCTTCATTCGGTTCTTCTTCCAATTACAAGTGGTTGCCTTACCAACACCCAGTTCCGTCGCCAGTTTATATACATACTCACCATTGTCTAACCACTTCAAAGCATTCAGTTTTTCTTTTCGAGTTAACATTGTATGTTTCCATTTACTCATAACGACAATACACCACGACACCCGAATGCATACAATAAAATTGTCAAGCGTGCCAGCAATCAATAGCTAACATTAACTGAGCAGTTTGCGAGCCGGCTGACAGTGCACTGACCTTGAACAGTTCAAACATCTCAAGGGAGTGAGAGTGAGCCATTGTCCCCCCCCCCCCCCTTGTTCCCAATTGTTACCATGGTGTACCTACTTACATGCTTGGTATACTTCATTCTAGAAACTGGTCACTGTGATTCCGGCTAATCCAAACAAATTGGTAATCCGACCAAAAAGGCCCGGTCCCAATTAGTTCAGATTAGTGGGACTCTGGTGTAATTTTGATGATATAAATATTAGCAACTATTGTCTTGATCAACATTTGAAGCCTGTGCTACACTGCTAAATATCAATAGTGAAATTTTCATAATGGTAACTGTATACAGAGCACCCTCTGGAAACTTTTCTATTTTGCTGAACAATTTTGAACTCTTATTAACATTTTTAAGCAGAAAAGTTGCCAACATAGTCCTATGTGGTGATTTTAATGTAGATTTTTTTAAAAATAACTTACCCTGTGAAGTCATGTTGGAATCATTAGTCAGTTCATTCAATTTTTAACTCGGGTAGTTAATTTTCCCACTCGAATAATGAATAAGTCACTCAGCTATAGATAATGTTTTCCTAGATACCTAAAAATTAAGCTATACAATCAACTTTCGGATCATGATGCACAGTTACTATCAACACTTCAATAGGACTTGGCTCCAAGAGTAATGTTTTTAAACTTCAGGGTATAATAAATGATGAATCAATTACTTGTTTTAGAAAGTGACTCAATAACACAAACTGGGAACATGATCACAGTGCACGAGGTATGAATGAAAAACTTTAAAAGTTGCTTCTCCTTGAAAAGGTGTCATGCTTCTCAAAAAATAACAAAAACCATGGATAACTTTGGGCATTAGAATTTCATGCATTTGTAAAAGGAAGTTATATATTGCGTATGAACAGTCGCAATGCTAATGTTAAAACACATTACAAGCGGTTCTGCAAAATACTGAAAGTTTATTAAAGAATCTAAAAGTATGTTCTATAAACATAAAATTCATAGTCCTGAAAATAAAATTGAGACAATATGGGACATTGAAAAAAAAAACTAAATTGGAAAAAATAATCAAAGCAATAATGACATTTATATCAAAGAAATTTCATTAGAATCTAATTTTTAAATTTCTGGTATATTTAATAAACATTTTTTATCTGTTGCTGATAAATTGACTGCTTAAAGATTAGTAACACATAGCATGAAAACAGGGGCGTAGCTACTATGGGGCTAGGCGGTGCAGTGCACCGGGGCCCTCATGCTCAGGGGGCCCCTAAGTGCACCTCTAGGGGCCCTCAAGCGCAGTTTAGAGGGCCCACGAGCCTTCACGGCAAACTGGCGACCTTTTTTTTAGCTCTATCGTCGTCTAAGGGTCCCCTGAGAACCACAGGAGCCCCTCACTAAGGGCCCACGCTGCTCAGGAGGGTCCCAACCACTGCTCAGGGGCCCCTAAAGAACAATTCAAGGGCCCCCATCCTCAGTTCAGGGGCCCCCTACCAGCACACAAAGCAAAAAAAAGGTCACCCGTCTGGCCTGAGGGCCCAAAGTAAATTTTTTGCACCGGGGCCCTTGTTGACCTAGCTACCTACGCCACTGCATGAAAACATTCAATTTAGCATGTAGTATTTTTTTTAAAAAAAATTTCTATTAAATCAACGATTTTCTTGGAGTGGTAAAATTTTAGTATTGTTCAATTACTAGCATAATCTTTCACAATGAATTATTGTTAATTATTGTTAATTTTAAGTTGGTTGTTTTATACATTTTAAATGTGTAACACAAGCATTGGCATACAGAGATTTAGTGCAATTCCTAGATTATTGTAAAGCATATTACGAATGTGGCATTATTTAATTTGACTATCCTCCAGGTTTCACTATGAGGATAGTGTGTTGCATTCCTGTTGTTTTCAAAAACTATTTATGGTATTGATCACGTGCCTAGGCATACTTACTTCACCAAACAGGTTCAATAACAATATATAGTAAGCAAAAAGTATTGTGATGCATTTTAATGAAACCTTCTTGAAAATTCTTGAAGTATTTTTGCTGTGATCTGGTATAATTTCACCAAAGATGTCAAATTGATAAGTAAATTACATAGCATTAATTAAAGGGAAATTTTATTAGTAGTACAGTTTCAAATATATGGAAAAAACCTTCCATTTTCAAGTAATTCAGATATACTTTGACTAGGATATAATTACATGGTGACTATATTTATCTGTAATTATTAAAAGTTGATTTCTTACATGATGTTCAGCGCATTATGGATACAGCAGAGAATACGGCAATGGCACACCAGGATGATGAAGTGACGGAATTCCCGTATTACAGTGCGAAAAACCTGAGCAAGCCAGGCGAGCCAATACCAGAGGGTTTCAGAGAGGTTGACCTGCAGCCGAATGCACACTTCGGAGGAGCAGAGGTGAACATCTCTTTCAGTGCAGTGCACGTGCCAACCAATGTGTATGACAAAGGTTAGTGTATCGAAAGTCTAGAGCTGTGTGGTTTAAAAACAAGGGACAAGTTCCTTCCCAATGTGTAACATCCCTAAACTGTATCAGCTGACAAGTTTTGTCTATTCCAATCCATTTGTGTTGAGGAAAAATGAAACTGTCATTTATTACCTTAATTGATCTTGTTCTCATTTCTGTAGTTGTGAAATAAGAAAATTGATGGCAGCAAAACTTTTTCACAAATTTTGTCGGGTGAATAAATCCCCTTTCAATTTTCAAGCAGATTGTTGCCATTCAGACACCTTGTGTTACACAATTAAGATTTTTCTCTAGTTCTTAAGCATTTGGCTAACATTTTCTTCATTGTTTTAAAGGAAAAGAGTAGTTCCACTAAAGTTTGCACTGCCACAGAATAGTTTTTTTGTTGTTGTTTAAACAGCTCCCTTGCTCCACTCACAAGTGCCTGGGAGAATTTGCCATTGTGTAATCTTGAAGCTGATGTAGTGTCATTAAGAACAGCTGCACTCACCTTGGTTTATCCCATAGTCGAGTATTGTGCTCCAGTGTATCAATGCAGTGCTGTGCCGGATCTAGAGGGGGTCAAACCGGGGCTCTTGCCCCGGGCGACAACTTCAGGGGGGCACCAAAATCAGGTGTTGGTGGCATCTTTTTATATGCGCCAGGGCGAAATATTCATGTGCTGCCAACCCTTTTTTTAGGTAAAGCGCTGTGGTACACTGACCGCGGCGAAAACTTGAAAGGACGGAAAATTCATTGTTCTGTGACAGAGTGGCCTTAAAACAAATTCATTCCATCATTGTTATTGGGAACTCGCGATATTCTTGGATTTATAAATTTTGCCATCTGATGTTCACATTCTTGCAGCTTCATTCGAGTGATTAGCCCAGTTTTGTTTTAATATATACTTTTGTGCTAAACGAGTTTAAATATTTATTACTGCGAACGAACCATTAACAGGTAAGGAATAATCTATCGTTATCAAATATCTCAGCGTTTCTCATCCTTTGTCAATCTGAGGACCAGTAAAATGTAAAAAAAAAAAAACAACAAAAAAAACTGGATCATTAACTTATATGGGCCTTATTTTTTACCTCTGTGCATAATTATGAAACAAACCTATCAATTGTTATTAGCACATACCGCTGTTTCTCATCACATAAACCTACAATAAAGCATTCATAAAACGTCCCTCTCCGAAAACATGTTTAGGGAATAGGCTGTTAAGCAGCCATATCCTGAAAATACCAGTTTTTTGATGGTTGTTGAAATATTAATTGTTTTTAGGAAGTTTGGATTATTAGCTTATTCTGCTTACAATCTTCTGGTGGACGAGACGATATCCATTTTTTTTTTTTTTTGGTTAGTCTATTTGGACTTGTACCAAAACTTTATTGCTTCTTCGTTGGATCCACTACACGGTGGTAAATAATGAAAAAATGTACAAAAACCAACATAAAAGGTAGTAGCCAAACAAGATGGTCGATCAAACACCTTGTCCTATTGAATAATTTACCTGAAGTTGTCAAAGCAATAGAGGAAATTGAAGAATCTTCTCTGGCTGCAGAATGTAAGTATGAATCCACTCATCTCTCACATGATGTATTGGATTTTAAATTTATCCTCAAATTAACAATTTGGGCTAACCTACTTTGAGAAATTAATAGAGTAAATGTGGAAATACAAAAGGAGAACAAAATCCTTTCGTGATCTGTGTCACTAATGAAAGGGCTTATTAAGATATTGTAAGAAATGTGACTAAAGCCGACAGAATATTGGATTAAAGAAGCTACGCCTGTAGCACAAAAATTGGGAACCGTTCCGATACTCAAAAGTTAACGAATTTCCAAACGAAAGAGGCAACACGACGAAATCTGCGAGGACGAATCAAGAGCATTAGACCCCACACAGCTGTTTTCCAAAGATATAAAAGTTATATTTGACAGAATTTTAACAGAAATAGGAATAAGGGTAGAAAGTACAATAAAACTACCGTTAAATGAAAACTTTGCCTTCCTTGGTGACCACACATTAGTAAATATGTCCACAGAAGATCTCCAAAAAAATGGAGCCGTTCTAACAAGCAGATACTCCAAGGACTTAAACGCAATTGATTTTTGTCAAGAACTTGCCGTGTTTAAACAACAAGCTCCATTTTTAATTGGAATCGATGAAACAACTAGTCCATTCCAATTGTTGCAACACATGTGTAAAAATGACTTGCAGGAAGCCTTTCCTAATATTTGTATAGCTCTGAGAATATACTGCATGTTACCAACTACGTCCGCAAGCTGCCAGCGAAGTTTTAGTAAACTAAAAATCATAAAAACCTACCTGAGATCAACAATGAGCCAGGAACGTCTTTCTAACCTCACGATCTTATCAATCGAAAATAGAACAGCTTATGAGACGAATTATGATGAAGTTATAGACTCGTTCGCGGAAATGAAAGCTCGACGAGTGAAGTTGTAGGAACACTTAGTGCAAATTTTGCTAGGGCCTGGTAAGGACTGGCTCGTGCGTTACATATTATGATTATGTGTATTATATATAATACAGGCAATAAAATGTCTTTTGTCATTTTTATCACGTTAGTTTAATAGTACCAAACTGAGTGTGGTGTTTTCATTGGGAGGGGGGGGGGGGGGGGCGCAGCGTGAAGTTTTTGTCCCGGTTCGAAAAAATCCTAGATCCGCCACTGATGCAATGCTTACACCAGAAAATTCAGTGTTCATCTGAACAAGTTTGAGTCATAGCTGGCACACTAAAATCCACCCTTATCCCAAAAGTAATGTGGAGAAAGTTACATCATCCTGACCATCCACAATATATCCCAATCCACAATGTCGTTAATGGCATTCCCAACACACGTCTTAAATCTAGGGATTCATTATGGCATGATGCATCTGACTTCAATGTCAAGGAAAAATGGTGACAAAGTTGGAACTCTGCGCCCGTGAATCGCCAAGATTTTAAAGATCCTACAACTGGACTTCTGGGATTCCATTTGAAGAGAGAACAATGGGTTAAACTAAACCACCTAAGTACAGACCTACAATTTACTGCTTTCACTCATATTATTTGCATCAGGAACCCCATGAATTTAGCTTTGATAAAATAAAAATGAAAAAAAGGTCAGTTTATACTACCCTTCTGAAAGTCTATTGCATTTAAAATTCATTTTTCAGAGCCTAATATGAAATTGTGTTGTTCAGTACATGGCTGCCATTTTTGTCATATTTGCTTCATCTCATCCAATACTTCCACTCCTAGACTCGCTCAAAAATGACACATTCATTCAAAACTGAAATAGCACTGAGCTCAGAGACTATACTGCTGGTCAAATTTTACCCCCTCATAATTTTAGTTAAAAAATGACTATCAACATTTTTTTTGTTACTGTGAAAACATTTATGAAACCTTTGACTGTTATGATTTTGTTTCTATGAAATTTTCTATTTATTTACAACCAATACTTGTATTATTTTAGAGTTGTGTTAAACTTTATGTTCTGACTAGTAGCCAATTTCTTTTAAACTGCTAATATCTTTATCTAAGAAAAGAAAGGGAAATTAACCCACCACATACCAAAGTGGACGGATGCGATGAGAGGGAATACTTATGCCGACAAACAACTACACAATATTTCGGCATCTGCCTTGTTCACAAATAAAAAAACGGGCCATTAGGCTCCGAACGTGTGTACACATAGCCTAATGGCCCATTTTTGTACTTGTGAACAAGGCAGATGCTGAAATATTGTGTAGTTGTTTGGCAGCATAAGTGTTCCCTCTCATTGCATCCGTCCACTGTGGTATGTGGTGGGTTAATTTCCCTTTCTTTTCTTATTTATATCGCCTAGAAGCCGCTTCCATTTTCCTTAGTTGCATCATTAATATCTTTATTTATAATTTATGTTTAAAGCTGAAACTTCGAACTAAGGTTCATTTAATTGTTGGGAACATTATGGGCTTACTATTTTTTCATTATCAAATAAAGGTTGTTTCCTTATGTTCCTTAAAACTTATTTTCTTTAGTTTGCATTATTGAATAATGTAATACGTAATAGACACATTTGTTGCTTCCCGATATCCTTCTATTAACAAATTTTCTTCCTCAATAAACCCCATAATACCCGATACCTGTATAACCTGATACGAAACTAACTTTATAGGTTGAAACAAACAGGTGAAGGCCTTGACACACTTAAGTGGTTCATGTTTCGAGCAGCCATTTGCCTGGAAGACAAGTATTGAACTGGTGTAACAAGAAATATGATTCGTCCAACCAGATGACACATTTTTATTGATACACAGTCCACTCTTGATGATCTTGTGTCCACTGCAATCATAATTTTGATATAGCAGGGACAACATGGGAATAAAGAGTGGCTGTCTGCTGTGGAGAACCATGTTCAACAATATGCACTGATGTGCTCTGAAACACTTATGCATACACCTGTATCATACTTTGATGTCAGAACTGCCACAGATCACCCCTTACTCCTATAGAGGGTAAGCCTCTGAGCTGCACATTCCATGACGGAGTGTTGATGTGTGCCAGCTTGTCACATAATCACTGTTTAACTATACTTCAACTACTTTCCATAGACACTCACTACAGTAGTATCCAAATAGGTGACTAGCTTTGCTATTTCGTAGATGCTGGTTCCCAGGCACCATTCAATAACAATCTGTGCTTTGTCAAGGTCACTTATGTCATTGAATTTATCCAATTGGCACAAATATCTTTACTAGAATGACTCCCCATGCATCTCTGCGATACTTTCATTATCACATAAAGTAACTACAATGTCACTGTCACAATATGACGTTTATTCTTGTAGGAGAAGTGGTCTTAATGTTTGGGATCATCAGAGTGTGTAATGAAAGAGGGCAGATGAAGAAGCCCGAGGCTTTAATTGCTAAAAACCTTTGACACTATTAAATTGAAATGAGTGTCACATATATAAAATTAAAAATTTTAATTTTACACAATTTGTTGTCTCTCTACAACACACAAACTGATTGGTAGTATAGCACTCCAACTTCTTAATGTGTTAGTGCACACACATAACTCGGAAGGGATAGATATATATGACCCAACACCACAAATGACGGTGGCTGTGAATAATGTACACAAAAAAGACACACGAGAGATGCAATTTTTCAGTGTTTAACCTTATTCTCATGAGAAGTGAGTCACTTGATGGAACCAGACATACAAATGTTGACATCCGCTTGGTGAATGAAGACTACACATAGATGGTAGTTGAGGGGGAGGAAATACTGGAATAATATTTGATAATGCTGGAGGCATATTATCATTAGAAGTGAGAGAACAATACCAACATTATTACTGTATGTGTATATAAATGTTATAAATAAGAAAAGACAGGGAAATTAACCCACCACATACCAAGGTGGACGGATGCGATGAGAGAACACTAATGCTGATCGGCATCTGCCTTGCTCACAAATAGAAAAACGGGCCATTAGGATCGGAACGTGTGTGCACAACGAACGTTATCTAATGACTAACCGTGTAGTGGTGGAGGGGGGGAACGGCTAAGGAGTAGACTATCAATATCGGTATGCAATATCTGAAATATTATATTTAATATATTGGCAGGCGATGGTAAAATGAGCAAATGTAGTAATGGTGCGGAAAAAATGGTGGAAAAAAAGAGAGAGAAAAAAAAGGGTAGTGATGGGTTAATTGGATTTTAACGGTGGTTAAGTCCAGGGGGGGGGGGGGTGTCTCCTATCCAGGATATTCTGGTACACTAGTTCCCATCTCCGGAGATCTGCTGCAGTGGTGCTGTCAGGAAAAACTCTGACTGCTCTCACAGTAAAATGTTATAAATGTTATAAAATGATTTGAAAGAGAAAATATAAGATCTATAAAACACAAAGCAGTAATAAGTGCTGGTTCTAATGGGAGGTACTTATTGTTGGGACTGTTCGTCTTTTATACATATTAGATTATTTTTTTCCAACTTGGTTTTCAAAAAGGTTTTATAATATTTATATCCACCCAGAGTAATTATGCTGGAACTGTCCTCCTACTTCCCATAATAATCTCTCCAGCATTATCAGTTATTGATCCAATAATTTTTGCCCCCCCTCCATTACCATCTATGCCAGCCATGCCATGCAGCCTTCATTCATCAAGCGGATGTCAGCATATTTACGTCTGGCTCCACCAAGCGACTCACTTCTTGCAAGAATAAGGTTAATCAAGAAAATATTGCATCTCTTGTGTATTCTTAATTCCCAGCCTCTGTCATCTGTGGTAAGTGTTGCGTCTTACTTCCCTATACTTACAAAGTTTCACAGCCTTAAAGCATTTTCCTGCTTATTATATTTGTTTCTGTTGAGTGTTTTGTCTTAGCCCCCTCCTTTTCAGCATAATTGCCTGGTCAAATAATTATTCTATGTCTTGTTACAGCTCCTGATCTTCTGCGTGCCATCAGTTGGTCAGAGACACTAAATTCCATTTTTGTCAGCAACTATGAAAATGACCCCTCACTCTCATGGCAGTACTTTGGGAGCTCACTGGGCTTTATGAGGCTCTATCCAGGTGAGTGACAGCACCAGTCAATGTGAAATCACTGCCTGGAATTTGGAATGGCATGTTGAGTTTCTTGAACAATTATAAATTTCTAATTAATTATTTTTATATGCGCTTTTTCTACAATAGTGTATTCAGTTAATAGAAGTGGCTCAAGGTCACTCTGCCCTATCTTCCACTTGCTGCTCTTACCCCTATGTGCAAGTGGCTTACCTGGACATAGTGTTCAACTCAGAGAGGCAGGAAGGGAGAGGGTTGTGAGGTGAGGAATGGGGCAAGGGGAACCTTGAGCTGTCAGTTGAGGGAGAGCAAGGTATGATTCAAAGATAAGCTTTTCCTATTAATTATTTTACATGTATATAATTTTCTGAGAGATGTACCACCTGGGCAGTGACAACATTCACAATGAGTGCATAGGGTATCTGTTATATGCACATCTAATACAGTTAATCCCATTAAAAGATATTATTCTTTTGTTATATATGAATTTAAATAAGAATTGGTGGGGATGTAAATCCATAGTTGACCACAGATGGAGGCAAGTGGGTAGCAACAAACATAAAGACAACACATTTTACAATGTAGTGAGTGTGAAATATCTGTTCTTGTGTATGAAATATGTGATCATTTTGCCATGTATCTCTTCCTTATACATGAACAGGGTTTTATACTAATATATGGTGGTGTTAATCTTTGTTTTATTCCCTATGTGTTAGTCTGTTCATTTGTTGCTGTCCTCTTACTTTTGTTTTTGGAAAGTCATTGGTTCTATTTCCTGATCCTTCCCCTTTTCACTATCTAGAAGCATTTAAATTCTCATATTATTGCATAGGAATTTACTGTGTTTAATATCATTGCTTTTTTTCATGTTTGAGATGGGTGCTTCATAATCACATTCTGTGTTTGCTTCAGCAGACATTTGTCTACTAAAAATTTTTATTCTAACTTTTTCCACTTCATGCTGTACAAATTTATTTTGGGCTACACTAATCATAGTGTAATTGAAATTTCCTAACAGTCTTAACTACTTCTTTGATTCTTCTCTATTATCGTCCAGTTTCTGTTAATTAAACGAACTTCCATCATATGTGACTCGGTTTGCTTTTCATACTTTATCTTAAGAAAATTAATGGATGATTTCCGTTCTAGTTGTCCTGCTAATGTTTATCTTCATTCAAAAATAATTGAATAAAAGCAGTATCTATTAAATTTACACTTATTACTAAAATTAAGTGTTGATCACTTTAACAATAATACTTTCAACAAATGTGTTTAAGTAAAACGTATCAATAGTTAGCGAGTTATGTGTTGAGTTTGATAGATTTATTCTGTTGGGTTCAAATGCTACATTGAAAAATCCAGAATTCATCTGTTATCAACAGTTAAGCTAACCACATCAAAAAACTCAACTAATTATCCAAGAAAAAACATTGCAAATTTAAAATAAAGATGTTTAGAAAACATTCATTGTTTTTAAGTACATATTTATTGTGTGAATGAAGGCTGTCCTGGCATGTTGCTGCAGTATAATCTTTGTGGGCTTACTACCAGATTGTGTAGGCAAAAGACGAGCTTTTGGCGACAAACTCTGTCGCCATCTTCAGATCTTCAGGCCTGGTGCTCACGCTGTGACAACCAGAGCTGCACTGCCAGTCTCTGGCACTGATGCATTTAATAAAGGCTATCTCCCCTACCCCTCCCCACCACCCCGCACTGTAGTTCCCGCCAGTTACAGTTCCGTATTGTGCTCGTAACACTGGCTGGCTGATGTTGACTCTGTACTTTTGTTTGATATGAGGGTGTCTTAGCAAGGACCAAGCCGGCATTGGCGCCAGATACTGGCAGTGCAACTGTGGTCATCACAGTGTGAGCATCAGGCCTGAAGATGGCAGCAGAGTTCATCACTGAAATCTCATTTTTTCCCCACTCAATCCGGCAGCGAACCTGCGTAGATTATATTACATATTTATTATAATACAAATGCAGAAATCATTGCGCCATTGAGGACAGACCATTCACCAATACTATGGGAAATCTTTTTGTTAAGTGAAACAATTACACCCATACAATACTGTAGAGAGACCTGTTGGAGATTTCTGTCCTACTTCTTGCCTCATAGTGCTGTTAAATGGTACTCTTTCTGTGCGGAGAAATATGGCCTTTGTGGGTACATAGTAAAATTTAGCAGTTAATTGGGACATTCAGAGAGTTTGGTTGCTTCTTGGGAAAAAAATCTGCCATTTAGCAAGAGTGACTTGTTCCTGTCATTGAATGTTGTCATGCTTGGTTGACAATGACAACTTATTTCATGTATAACTAACAAAAAGAATCGATTTGTTCAGGAATACAAAGAAAACGGTTTAGTTATTTACATGGTTGATTACCTGAGTTATTTTGATGTAACTGTATAAAGAAACATGATATAGGACCTTCACATGACTTCAGTCATAGATAGTGCTAATTCTAGACTACAATTCATAGGTCAAATTTTGCAGAATTGTAATACCTATATAAAGGAGGTAGTGTGCATCCACATTTGGACTATTGTACTGCTGTTTGGACCTGTTATCTCTAGAGACTGAATGATAGTATAAAGGATGTACAGAGAAGATCACTGGATTCATGAATGCTTGCCATAATCATTACAAAAACATCACAGGATTGATACATAGACTGGTCTGGGATTGTCTGGCAGGCAGTCAATGTAGATTTTGCTTGAATTTATTGGCAATCATATGAACAACACCTTTCATTTATGAATCCAGTGAAATACTTCTTCCACCAAGCTATTTGGTTTACAATGACTGGAGAGATAAGATTAGAGAAATTAAGTGTCATACTGATGCTTACATGAATTCTTTCCTCCCTTGTGCTATTTACGATTGGAATGCACAGCGCTAACTTTGGTGCAAAGCACCCTCTGGCACCCACATTTTTATGAATTGCAGTGTTTAGATGTACGTCCCAGATGTTTTCTCGAAGTCTGTTGCAGTGACAACTGAATATTGCCAGTAAGTTATACCACCTCTTCTTTCGCAGTCCCTTTTCCGTGGGTGCAGCATGTATTATAGTTCCTGTTAAGATGAAATTCATCCCTCAGATCTATTAATGTTGTTGGCACTTGCTGTATACACACCTCTATATAGGCAAAGAGGAAAGCATTCCTGTTGACTAGTCGAAAACTGAACATAACTGCTTGCATGGATGTATAGCTAAATCAGAAGTTTGCCTCGTCATCTGATTCATTTTAACTGAATTTCTTTTCTCACTAATATAGGTTCTGAAAATAAGATAGGATAGGGAAAATAAACAGTTACCCGTCACTTACCACAGATGAAGGCAGGAGGGCGAGACACGTAAAAACACAAAAACAAAAGAATTACACAATATTTCGACTTTAGTCTTACTCATGTAGGAGGCGAGACATATGGCAGGGGGAAAGATGTGGTCACATCCGAGCCCGCCACATGAATGTAGGTTCTCACTTTCTTACATTATATCCATACTAGTACAATATACCATTAAAATATGCATCATTAATATCATCTGTGAATGGCCCACAAGACTCCTTTAATAAGGAAAATCCTTATGTGTAAGTGGTTGGATTTTAGCACGTGTCACACAGTTGCCTTATCTACTGCTAAGACTTAAATGGGGAATATAGAGGTCTACCTCCATGAATTACACTAATCTCAGAAAATGAGAAGTCATATCAGTCTGTAACCTGATAATCAGTTTAAACTAATCTTCCCATTTAATTCATTATTATGAATATTCCAGCATCTATATCACTCAAATTTTAGGTTCCTCTTACTATCATCCTTTGTGAATCCTTTAAATTAATCCTCCCTCTTCTTGGAATTTTTACTGAAGAGAACTTATGATGAACAAATACTTGTTTGACATGTCTTCCTTAGTCACGCGTGTTTAGCTTTCGCTCTTTGATTTACTTTACTTTCTGTTTTATGTTTCATTAAATATCTGATCTATAAGCTATCCAAATAACTTCCTAATTTTGATACTAGTTAATAAAAGAAGTTTCTTCTCCGCATTTGAGTCTCTGCCATCTTCCACTTGCATATCTATGAAGTACTTTCCCATAGTGTAACCTACTTTTTAACTAATCTGCTAGAGTTGTATTTGCTACAATCTTACTACACAATTTTTGAAAGAAGAGGACCAGGACCATGAATTAGGATTTCACTTTGGATTGGAAAAATGTTCCTTGGTGGCTAGGCTAGTTATGTACTGAAATATTTTCTGTGGCTTTAAATATGTTAAAAGTACCGAAAGATTTTACATCAGTAGGAGCTGAACAATAAAATTTAAACAACAAAGAAGCTTAAATTATAAATGTGCTTAAAAAACTTGTATATGCTTAAGGAAATTGTGGCATCTTTGTATTCTTTGAGAGTGTGCTCGATTTATAAGTGTTACTAGAATACATAACTGTGAAATCAATATAGATACTACAAGAGCAGATGACATTGAAATTGAGCACCTGCTGTGCCACTTTTCATAAAAAAAAAAATATAAATAAGATGTTGGAACATGGCCAAACCATTATAGAGCTGACATGTTCTTTGTACCAGAGTTTATACTGTCTATACTGCCCATCACAAACTATTTTCCTCTGGTGTGTGGTGACATAGCCTCATTTGGTATTCTCCCCCTCCCCTTCTTTTTTTATGTAGCCTTTAGACTCATTAGCATTGCATTTTAATTGTGATCGATGTGTTACAGCTGTCCAATGGACTCCACGACCAGCCGAGCTTGAGGTAGACCTTTATGATTGCCGCACTAGACAGTGGTACATTGAAGCAGCAGCTAGTCCCAAAGACATTGTCATCTTGGTTGACAACTCGGGCTCCATGACAGGAGTACGCAGAGAAATAGCTCGGCAAGTTGTCACTGACATCCTTGATACGCTCGGGACCAATGATTTTGTCAATGTCTTCAATTTCTCTGAGCACATCAGTGAGGTGGTACCTTGCTACAAGAACCAACTTGTGCAGGTGGGTGGAATCATGTCAGGCTCAGCATGTTCTTTCTGTCTTTCTGCTTTCTCCATTCTTAATATTATAATGTTTAATAACTGTTGGAAGACACTAGTTCGAGATTTTGAATTTTGTGTGTATTGGGATACTTCAATTCTCTTAACATTTCTGACGTTTAAGAATTGAATATGTAAAATTTTACTGCCCATTATAATATCTATCTATTCTGATTTGAAACTGTGTGTCAGTTTTATGTTTTCAAAATTTATTCAGTTATTGTAATTACAATTGTTAACAAAAATCTAACCTTTCCCATGTTACTTTGGAAAAGACCAAATGATATTAATACTGAAGTGGTCTTTAATACGAAGTAACCTTAATAGTGAAGTAGTCTTAATTATGAAGTAGTTTTAACTCTGAATTAGTCAATTTTAGTTGTATACATTTTCTTTAATACCCTTCCTCAGTCTTTGAGTTATTCATTTTCTGTTTAACAAAATTAAGTGATTTTGGAATACGAGAGGTACACAATTCTCATGGCTAAGCATTACAGATACTAACAAGTTCTTCCAGTCTAGTTTTACCTGTATGAATTAATTATAAATTCATTGAGCTACACTCAGTTAATTTCTGTTAATAAAGTTTTTGCTTTGCATAGTAAAACATTTGCTCTTGCATGGTGTATAAAATTGTTATATCTCGTCCAATGCTTCTTGTTTTCATTTAACCAACATCAAATATACACGTGCTGTTCATTGCACGTAGCAAGTGTGATATTTGCATAAGCTTTATCTTGTGTTAACACAAACTTGAATTGAGATGCTGCGCATGCTCCAGTGGCAATTTCAACTTAAGCGTCTCGGCTGTGTTTGTATCTATGGTGAGATCTTCACCATTTTCCATGATGACCCATAAGTTATATTCCATCATTATCCTCATTTGGCAACTCCATGGTGTATAATATGTGCCATTAGTTTATCAATTATCATATATTAATGCTAAGACACATTGAATCAATTTCAACAATCTGTGTTTGACACAACTTATTAGTAAGGAAGTCTTAATGTATTTGGTTTGTGTAAACACCAAAGAAACTTTCTTGAACAGACAGCAAAAACTTGATTGTGTGTATTTAACTTAATATACTCTACTTTTTAGTGTTGCCGATATTTGCATTAACAATCTTTACAAACTTTAATATAAATTGTTTAGTATTGAATAAGAAGTTAATCAGAAGGGATGTACTTTTAGACATTGAAAAAAGGAAGGATATTAAAGTAGTTGGATTCTGAAGGGTAGCTAAGAAGTTGAAGGTGAATAGATAGTTTGGTTTAAAAATGAATTCATGCAGGGAGATAAGAAATATGATGAGGGAATCAAGCATGAATACAGATTTATTACAGGAATCAATGCACAGTTGCTCCATGAGGACAGGTTGGTGGTAGTGATGTTGGAGGGAAAAGAATAAAAATATTTAATTTAAAACTACAGGTAATCACAGAAAATGGAGGTATTTAGTAATAATAAAAAATAAGATTAAATATTAAATAAATATATGAATCTATAGAAAATAATCTACAACAGATAAAGAAGGGAGCAATATAATTATTAAAATAATGAAAATTAAATAGTAATATTCAATTGGCTTGCCAGGTATGGTCTTATTCTAAATTATTTTCTCTGTGTATGTATAATTATTTTTTAACTCTCTGTAACAGCAATGAGAATGAAAATGTATGATAAGGAATATAAACCTATCACTTAAGAGATGTGAAAGCAGAAGGACGCAATAAACATACAAAAAATATTTCAGTTTAAAAAACTATTCATGTGCAGGACATGTGGCAAGGGAATCAGTTATGTTTGAATCCCCATCTGGGCATCCAGATTTGGGTTTTCCATGGTTTGTCCAAATGACTCCAGGTGAATGCCTGGATGCGTCCTCCATAAGGCCATGGCCGACTTCCTTCCCGTTCCTTGATCCCAGTCCTTTCCTGCCTCTAATGACCTTGACGTCAATGAGACATAAAGACATATGCAAAAAATAAATATATGTAATGTACACACCAAGGATCATTTTTCATTTACTCATATGGTAGGTTTTGGTGTGTACACACGTGATGGCACATGCCATTACAAATATGATATAATACCAAAGTATTGTATAGTATGTTTGCATTTTTTGCTGCCCACCTGCCTTCATCTGTGTTTGATGGTGGATTTAACTTCCCTATTCTCCATTCCTTTAATTTCTGTTACAATGTACCACCATTTCCAATGATATAATTGCACCATAGTTATTGTTTACTTCTTATCATCCCCAACTACCACTAACCAGTCCACACGGCCCACTCTGTATCAACGTTAGGTTTTAAACTGAAATATTGTGAAATGCATTCGGCGCTGCACTTTGCTTTCACCTCTAATAAGTGAAGGTTTTACTTTCCCTATCTTTCCTTATTTGCTAGTACGTATTTACTTACGATAGATACTGGACCAGAGTCACTTCAGATAACTTTTCATTCTTGCTGATTTTGCATCCACTGCAACCAAAAATATTTCCATTGCCTCACCCATATTATAACCTGCTTGATATCTACTTCTCTTCTGCATGTTTCCAGGCATATAATTCTCTTGCTTGACTTCCTTATTTGTTTTGTTTCACCTACACCATAATTCCTTCTTTTCCTAAAACTATATTTCAGTCAATAATGGTTACTAGGTTTTCCTCCCCATATATGTATTGAATCATTTCTTCAGTTTCATCATGTATTTTCGCTGTTTCATCATCTTCCTCTTATGTGGTTGCTGCATGGATAGTTTCTACCTTTATCAAAACGATCCAATCACTAAACTGTTCACAACAACTTGACCATTTTCCTCTCTTTTGTGTGCTAATTTTCTGTATTTGTTTGCTGATTTTTTTTTTTTTTACTCCAGAACAGAAGTCGTATGCAATCTAATTTCACTAATCGCATTGCCTGACTAAAGTAATTTCATCTCCCTCTGTCTGCCTCTACCTGCCTTATTCAGATTTCTAACATTCCATGCACCAAGTTGTAGAATGTTTCTATAAATTCTAATAATTCCTGTCTAAGTACTCCCCACCTGGAGATATGGCTAAAGGTCTATTTTGCCTCTTAATATTTTACCCACAGAGAAACCATCATTCTATTAGTAATTTAAATGGATTGCTGACATCAGGGTTCCTTTTGGGCACTTTTTTTGCATTGGTTTCCTGTTGCCTTCTGCATCCCTATGCTGTTGATCATTTCTGGTTGATTTGCTTTTAGGGACTTTACACAATCTACAAAGGCAGTAGGCTGTTGTGGACCACAGCCAGCTTCTCCACCCTCCTTTCAGCAAGCCATTTGTTATCAACCTTATACTAGTATAAAATTGTCACCCAAGCCTTGTATATGTATTCAACATGCACAACTTTATGGAGAGGTTCACATTTGGTTGGAAGAGGCTAAAATAATCATTTCTAAACACTTTTTCCCCCATAATATCTTGGTAGGTATGCTTAAATTGTAAAACAAAGAACTAAATAATCCTTTTCTCTTTAAATTTTTTCATCTCGCTATTTTTGACTTGCAATGATATGAAAGAATGTAGACTTTCCCAGTGTTTCAACTATCTGAAAAGTTCTCAGGCCTCCCACCAGGGGAGCATGTCAATTTTTAGCGATGGTTTGGAGCTGGTCTCCGATTCCATCTTCTGGTGAAGGTTTAGTCAAAGAGCATCTCGGAAACATTGCTTCCTCTGTGCTCCCACAGTGCGAGGCCAGAGAAATTTTCATATTGCAATGATATACTTGCTAATATTGTCATTGATTTATATTCTGCTGAACTCAAAACTTTTTATTGGAGGACATTCTGGAGCTATGAAAATCCCTCTTGGTGGGATCCATGGAATATAATAAATGTATCGAGCTTGCCGCTTGTAAATAAGGACTATAATGTTCATATAGCATCTGGCCTTTCATTGAACAGAAAGTTTCCTTTCAGCCTTTATATTTTTTGAGTTGGAATATCAGATTCAGAACTTCTGACATAATAATTTATTTCAATCATTCAAAATATCTCCATAGCTGTTGTTTCACATTTGTGGTAATTATAAATTTCCCTTTAACAAGTGAATCTGGACACTAGTTTGATAATATATACAGGTAAGTTGGGGTCTGCTTGTTAATAACAAGTAGGCTTCTTTAGACAATTATTTATCATTGTAAATAATGTAACTTCTCATCTATGACTTTTACTTAACATTTCTTAAATTTGTTTATTTTATCTTCCTTTTGAATAGTAAATTGGGGCTCTCAGTTAATATAAATCATTTATGTTGTGATATACTGTAACCTGCTTCAAATGTTGTTCCAGGCAACATTATCAAACATACGGGAGTTGAAGCGTGGCATGCAGGAGTTACATACTGACAAGATTGCCAACTTCTCAGCTGTGCTGAACCATGCCTTCGAGTTACTGCAGTCGGTCAGTTTTCTTCCTGAATGATCATAAAACACACACACAAAAGAAATCCCTCCTTTAGTATTTCATTTATATTTGATTACTATACAAGAGGTCTTTGAATTGATTATTACCAAACAGCTCATTAAACTCGCAACCTACCACATCTAAATATAAATGTCTTGTGTTTCAGTTACAAAACAAAATTTCAGATAAGGGTATTCTCTCTCTCTTTCAAGGAATGATTAAAGACAAACACAACGGTTATGGTAAACAAACCTATGTAGCAATTTCAAAACTCGCCTAAATAATGAAAACTAAAGATACGTAACTGCCACCCAGTCTCCTAGCGTAACCCAACCAACTGAAATTTAAAATATCTGCTAAAATCCGACTAAAAAACAACACCTCAATACCTGTTTCACAGTTAGAGGTATTAGAGTTTTTCCTAATACCACCACCCCTTCAGAACTCCGCAGATGGTAACTAGACTACCAGCATATCCTTGACACCAAACACACCCCTGGCCTAAACCTACGTTAAACCTGTCACTTGCCATCTCTCATTTCATTTTAGAGTCGGTTATTTTTATATGTACATTACATCTATTCAATTTTTTTTATAAATATATAATATATTTAAATTTTTCTATCTCCCTTTATTTTCAATTATAACTTTTTGAATTATGCATATATTGTAAGCACCTTAGAATTTTGGCAAATTCTAGTTTCCCTAGTTTTCAACTTTAAGGAATTTCCCTGTAATCGTTCCTACAGTTACAATTCGCCATAAAAATCATTTTAAAGTGTATTTGTCATATCACGAAATGTTTATTTTAGGAGATATTCCGTTTTGTTCAAGTTTTGAAACACGTGATCATAAAAGTAGAAATTCTAAGATTTGTAATATCTTTAAATCGAGTAAAGCGACAGCTGAACTTTTATCACCAGCTATAGTCAGCATTATTCCCGATATTTTGGCAGTAAAATTAAATAATTTGGTAAAGTTTAATTAGCGATTTTAATTAAGAGAAAATAATAAGTTTTAAAAGAGATATTAATTTGGATAAAGGAAACAAAGAAACTGCCGCGAGGCACTGAAAATAAGATAGGATAGGGAAAATAAACAGTTACCCGTCACTTACCACAGATGAAGGCAGGAGGGCGAGACACGTTTTTGTGTTTTTACGTCTCTCGCCCTCCTGCCTTCATCTGTGGTAAGTGACGGGTAACTGTTTATTTTCCCTATCCTATCTTATTTTCAGAGATATTAATTTGAAATTTATATCAGTAGATAGCCCTAATTAAGACTATTATGGACATGTAATGGTATTAGTAAAAAGTTTTAGCATTTGTCTGGTAATTAAGTTTTTGAAGATAGATTGTCGTTGATTGTCGCTGTAAAAATTCAAGCGTTTGGGTTAATCCCCTACTTCAGAGCTTTGTACCACCACGTGGAATTAAATAAAAATTTAAAACTAATTACTCTAAATTTCCCACTAAACTGCCGTTGGACTTCTAGCAGATAAGTCTAGACATTGTCAAAGTTTAAACATTTTTAATAGTCTGGATCGTCAAATAAATTACACACACTTTTAGCTACGCGGAAGCAAAAAGTTGTGATACAGCTACTGACGTCATTGGTTTGGCCACTTGCTATATAAGCTCGTTCCTCCATCATACTTGGTCTCTCTTTCT